>JAJEKV010000008.1:14869293-15068676 GCA_021234155.1 Isoetes taiwanensis | reverse complement strand
GGAAGCCATGTACTGCTAAGAACCCGTCGAAAAGACAAACGTTGTATAAAACATATTTCTCTAATATGTTGTTGAAGCAGGAAACGATATCTTCATTTTTCAAGATGTTAAATGACCCAGTTCTGTTTTTGTCCGAGTTTCTAATATTATTGTTGGCCGCTTTGGGCACACACCGTTGTCCCAACGATTCTATAGCGTTGATATGTGTGTCTCTCCCATGGTCGTGGCTTTACCCGACCGTAGGTTGTTGTTAAAAGTGGCCCCTTTTGTTTTTCACACACCTAACGCCACTCATTCTAGAAAATTGTTCATTATTGTCTTTAGTCTGTGAGGATAGTTGTGGTCCCATCTAGAAAATTGTGTTAGCACCTCTATTTTCTAGGCATAGTTTTGATCATCGATGAACATTAATTTGGGGATTAAAAAGAAACAAATTTGGTTAACCTATGGGGCTTTAAGAGATTGATCTTGACAAGGAAAATTTGCAAATAGTCATTTAAAGTGAAGAGGTACTTGCTAGCAATATCTGCTAAAGGAGAAAATATTGGGGTCGTGATACTACCATGCTCATCGAATCGGTAAGTCGTCGATTCTGTACCTAAGCCTGCAGATTAAAGCAGATAAACAAGTGCCTGGGTATTGGAGCTAACAATGAGACAATAGCAACAATGCACTGATAGGGAGCTATAAATAATGGGAGCATATTATTAATGTTATTCAAGAGATGCAATAACTTAAGATGTGTTTCTCACAAAGTTATGCATAATTTTAACTTTCATTCTAAATGGGTATCCTTGCTTTTGGGGTGTGCCTCACAGCTATATAATGAATTATGCCATTGAAGTACCTTACAATTGCGCAAACAAAATTATACCATTTGAACTTTTGTTTAATCATCTTCCGAGATGGTACTCAGACCCTTGTTAAGCGCGCCCAAGACGCACCAATATCCGCCATCCACAATGCCCGAACACCCTTAGGCGGAAATGCGGTTCAAACCCCACATGTTCCAAAACATAGTGGGTCCAACTCTTGCATTTGGAACTAAAGATATATCCATCTGAACCAGAGAGTTACCAGATGGAACTGATTAACTGCCTCAAACAACTGCAATCCATCCTCCCTGTCCGCGTAACTGGGAGCGTATAGTGGAGTTACAAAAGGTGAAACCGCAAGATCACACCATTCTTGCTTCGTGGTAAATGCTATTGGGATTCATGCTTCTTGTTTGCCAAGAAAAATCAAGTATATTTTTCTTTCTAAGAAATTCTTGTTTTTATAGGGCTACAATGTAATGATTCGATAAGGCGTAAGGAGCTTGCATCTCTTCTCATCTTCTTCTTCTCGGCGGTGTTAGTTCAAGGGTTTTTAAAGATCAAAGCTTGATGTCGCAGTGAAAATCTGACTTGAACAATCTGGTCAACATTGTAAAATCGTTGCTCCGCCAGGGTGTCTCAGACAAAACGTGGCTAGGATCATTGTCTCTATCTCGTCACAATTTTTCTCGAAGACATTTTGGTAGGTCAGGCTGCTACATTCCGTCTACATAGCCCCGTAAGATCTAAACCAATCTTCTTCAATACAAAATCAAGAAGCTATGTCTCCGATTTGGACCCATATTTTGGGCCCTTCCTCATTTATAGGGAAAAAAATGCAGGAAAGAAACTGGATCGGATTTTTTATTTACGAGAAGACTAAGATGTGTGAGGTATATGCCGTGTATCTAGATGCCTCGCCGCCTATAGTGCAGCCTATTGTGTTTTGCCCTGAGGTGTGTTATTGTTTTATGATTTATGCTCGAGAAAGCTTCTAATTTGCAAATGAACAAAGTTTTCGACATTCTCTCACGATTTAATATATCGTGAAACCCAATAACCGAAGTTTCTTTCTTTAGTATTTATGACATTTATCTCTAGAATAAAATTAATTGTTGCTGTACTTGAAATGTCGCACGCTTGGTTAGGATATGATCGTGCCATCATGCATGCCGGAATTTGGGGTCCTGATCGTGCATCGCCAATATGAAGTGCATACATGACACGAACAGGCTGTTTCATATACAAATCCCTCTTCCGTATGGTAGGGCACATTGTCGTGTGTGGTCATATAATGACAAAGTCACGATAAACTTGCCCTTTCTACACTCCATTGCCCGTGACTTTTCGCCTTTCAGTCCATCAGATTGTCCCCTTTGGTGTGAATGGCCTCAATCCCATTAGCGTAAATATGTTATCCATTCCAAAACCCGCTTTGCAATTCCACTAGCATATCGACCATCCTTAGAACCAAGTCCTCTCCAGTTGTATAATAACAGACCAAGGTATGTAGTTAGAATTATAACCATGACCATTAGAAGTTACTTGTTTGCTTAGACTTGGTTGTTTGAAGACCACCGCTGCTCCATTAATGTATGTATCGCCAACGCTTATGCTTTAGTATTTCTAGTCAGGCCGCCAGAGACATACCGCCATTTCCAAGAATGTTGCCATTATGAGGAACCTTTCCGCAGAACACTTGACTTTTTTCACTTGAACTACCGGGCACTAGATGTTACCGTGAGTGTATCTCTCCCACTTTTCTTGGCTCTAACAAGATGTGACTTTCCTCGACAAAATTTGGAGTGGGCTCTCCATTTGAACTTCCGCTTTGAACTGGACATGAAAACTCTCCACTATGTGATGTCTCCATTTTAACACTTTCATCGAAATCTCCCATTACAAAAGCTTCCATCATCATGTCGCTCTAATGGAGTCATCTAATTAGAATGTTACTGTAGAAGAAGTATGATTGCCGGCCATATAACTCACCACTCATCTTAGATCCATGTATGGAAAACTTATCTCAAGCAATTTCATTTATTTTGCATCTCCCCAACACTATTCCCCGCCACTATGAATTTTGCCACTCTTTTTCCAATTTGCAATGCTCACAACAAAGACTTCGCCTGGCCCAAAGAATTAAGACTCCCTTTGCAAAATTAGGAGGGGCAGAACCATGCTTTGAGTGGCGCTGAGAACCATCCTTTATATTCCTTCCTTTTACTAAGGATCAGTGCCACTAAAAAAGTCAACGCTTTTCATGTCGAAAAACGTTTCGTATACCTAATCCGAACTCGCGGCATCTAATTTTGTCCTGCAAAAACTCGAGTATCTCTATTATTCTAAAGGTAATCTCGACACCAGACATTTTGTCTATTTCCATATAAAAAGGTTTCCAAAATTTTGTTGACGTTCTCTACCATTTCGACCATACATTTGGACAATTTTAACCATACATTACCATTTCACCTTATTTTGATTTATCCCTTTGTATTCGCTAAATTTTATTATCTCACTTTCAGCTATTATCTCAAAAGCTTTCAATTGTATAAGGTAGGAATCTTAACCCATCTCTAAAAGAATGTTTTCTCCTTCAAGTGTATCATTATGAATTTATTTGCTTAATGAGCATTAGAAGTTTGAAGATTGGGGCTCAATGCCCACAAGCAAAAGATATACTACAAGAAATATTTGAGAAAGGTGGAGATGTAGTTTTCTTGAAGAGAAGATGATAGCAAAAGGATTTGCACCTGTAAAAAGGTAGATCTATTTTAATAATTTTGTGCTAAAATTATTTGTTGCTTTAATCTTGTGTTCTCTATTATAGCACAAGGCATTGAATGCCAAGGGAATAAGTCAGGTATTATTTTCAAGGCAAAGTCAAGGAAGGGCAAGGAGGTTGAGAGTGTTAATGTAAGTAGTTTAACTTTGATTGTTCTTATTTACACCACGAACTTTAATTCAATTCAATAGAATGTGCTATGTTGGTAGCGATGGCTCGCTAATGCTAAGGGTTGGATATTCTTATTAACTTAGATTTGGACAAATTTCGATATATGTTTATGAATGTTATTTTATAGGAGGAATGGTATGTGAAGGGAGTTCACAAGATCTAAAATGCCATGATGGCGCAAACAAGATGAGATTACAATGTATTTTGTTGCTTCTGAATTGGTTACTTGCTTGCCATATGGGCTTTACTATGTTGGAACCTTGTTTCTAAGGAATGAATTGTTTTTCTTACTAGTAAATTTAAAATTAAAATCATTGGTTCATGAAATGCAATTGTGGTTACATATTTATCATAAGCAAGTTGTTTCACATGGTGCTATAATTGACACAAAAGTACACACTCATGAGATGCATAGTTTGAAATTTTAATCCTAACGGATTTGATGATTTTGTTTAATTAATTGATGCAAAGTTACTAATATTTTAGTTACTAGGCATGCCAAATCATTGTATTGAAATTGCCAAAATATACATGTCACTTGGTTATTACATGGCCACAAATATCATGGAATGTTGACAAAATATACATGTCATTTTCATTAGTAGATTGCCACAAATATGATAAAATATTGAGTATACATTTCTCAATCATTTCGTTGCAAGTATGTTGCTCTAGTGTCAAAAAAAAACTTAATATAATGCAATAAACTTCACAAAGTTGGTAAAAACATTGATGCTATTTTCGATAAAAAATAATGCTATAAACTTCTCACAAAATTAGTGTAAAAATCTTTGATGTTATTTTGATGCTCGTGATGTTGCAGATATATTACCGCCAACCGTCAGGCAAAAAATCAAGCCAACAAGATTGACGCAATGGTTGTCACCCGGTGACAACTTTGTGGCAAAATGATCGCCATGTATAGCGCCAAGAAAGTGACAAGAATGGGGTTTGAAAGGTTCCATTTGTGTCAACAATTTTGACATTATACTTGACGATACAAGCACCCTCTTCAGGTGACCCCACGGTATTCCAGTGGGCGAATCGGTTTGGCTCATAAGATTACAAGGTTAAACAAGCCAAGATTAAGATTGGTAATCGAAGAAGCTAGCACCCAGATAATGGGTCGCTCAAGATCATTGAACGTGTTGGAGAATAGTATAATGCTTTGGATTTGGCGCACTCCCGCTTTGAAGATCCACAAGGTCTTTCATGGAGTCTCCTCAGAGCAACATACCCCGTATCTGCAGGAGATCTTGATACACCTACCCTCCTTGAAATGACAAGAGCATTTAGATATAGTATTCAAGCTCTTTTCCTTGATCGAAATATGCTGCACTGCAGCACCAAATGTTGCAATACTGGTTAAGTGGAAACACTTGCCGCCTGAAGATGCCACGGGTGATGAAGATAGACCTTGGAGAAGCACCATCCGCACTTCATGGGGAATCTCAAGGTCAAGACTATCAACGATATCAACCCCACACCGGCGTAAGCTTGAAGGCTTCATTCGCCGAGGATCATGCAAAGACAGGTAGATGCATCGTGGTTAACAATAGTTACCGATGATGAGATCACCTTCGTGTTCTCTGGGTAGGACGTGGTGTATTGTCGAGGTTATGGGCGACCGCCGAATTGCTTGAAAGCATAGGTCATAGGTCATGCTCATTCAAGCAGTACGGGAACTTGGCCATTCCTTATGCCGCAATGAATTGCTACAACTATAGGCATGATAGGTTCCTTGAAGATAGGTTTTTTATTTTCTTATAGGTGGTCCTTCAACCACAACCTACTTATATTATCTATATTAACATGTGCAAAGCGGCGCAAAGACGCGGACTCCGCCCATGGCTAGAGGGTTGCCGATGGCCCGACTTCCATGACCTTGTCTACATGTAAGTATTTTTCTTTGTCACCGTGGATCTTTGATATCGGACCGGCCCTTGAACCAATTTCTTATGATAATTATGTGAAATGCACCTTGGTGCTTAAGCTCTTATATGTTTTAAACTTTAACAGCACATTTTCTCGAAATATGAATTACCTTCCTTCTTTTATATATAATTTCTTATATTTTAACTAACCCTAATCAATGAGGACATTATTATTTCTATGAGGTAGAGAATGACGCTCCAAGCATTTATACCAGATACAAGCAACATATTGACACGCCACCCAAGAAAGACACGCCACCATGGGGTGTATTGTAACCTAGGGGGGTTCAATTTGCAAGGATTAAGTTAGCTATGCTAAATTAATTATTAAAGGTTAATTACCTATAATTAAGGAAGCATTGTCAAATTAACTCAATTAAGTTAATTGATTAATTAGAAGGTGCCACTTGGCCAATTCGACACAAGATAATGCTAACTTGGGGTACTCAAATTGGGTCCCTCATCCCATTTGGACCCCAAAATCGAGCCAAGAGGAGGAGCAGCCGAGCGCCTAAGGTCAAGCCGCTAAGGAACACCCAAGTTGCTGAATCAGGAAGTGTCGGCGGCATGGAGGCCTCATGATAGCCGGGTTCTAGCAAACTCCTGTTAGTGGGCAGTCTAGCTTGAGCTTCCAGGATGGTGCCTCGGGCTAGTCTCTCTCGGTTATCTCTCAAGTAGGACTAACCCTTCTTTGGATAGCTTAGGGTTATATTTCACCTATGGATTATGCTTTGTTGGGTAGGGGATGGATGAATCTATGATAGTATCTCCCATGCCTTCCGTAGCTGTGATTAAAGGGGGGGTAGAGGCCCGAGCTCATGTATTGTAAAGGTGCTCCAGATAGAGCCCTCGTATTATTCCCATTAGATGCGGTGTATGTGCACAAGAGAATTACCGAGTCGTGATGCTAGTGAATTGCTGAGTCCCAGAAGGGGACGCAAGAAGTGGTGAAGTGGCGGGGTCTTGTAATGTAACATAAAAGGCTCCCGACTCCTAAGCAATGGGCTAGGGCCTGATAGCCGGTCACGAGAGGGCCGGGTATGGGTCCGACACTCCCGCAGAGGGGTGACCTGCATGGGCATCCCGTGACTCTAAAGACAAAGGCGGGAGAAGCCCCGCACGCGGGGTCGGCGCGGCACACATTCTCTAGCTCACCCATGGAACCATTAGATCCCGGAAGGATCGCTCGACCTGCCCCACTCCTGACAGCCCCATGAAACTTGGAGTAGCTCAAGGGTAAATTTTGAGTCTCAAGGCCTCCTAAGGCTATAGTGATGCCATAGCATGATTTGACTCATCTCGCAAAGTGTGCACAGAGGGGCGGATGGAGTGGACAACCCTAGCCGATGTTCTATGTCACCAACGCCACGCCAAGATTCGGGTCCGCTGATCTCTTGAGACCTAGCTGTCAACATCCTCACCGAGTCTCGAGCTGTGGTAGAACCATGGGTTTTGGGGTGTTTTCCTAGTATTAAATGCATCTTCTTTGTTGTTATCATTTGATGGATGGGCCACCTTCGTGGTGGTATTTTCATGACATGATTATGCTGTATGCTAACTCTTGTATTCACGCTCATGACATAGAGCCCCATTGAAGCGAGGGGTCGAATGACCCTTTAGGAATTCCTTCACTCGAGCATTTTCCATAGATGGCCTCGAGATAGATTGAGGCCCCGCCGCGGCGAGATGAGCTATGGAGGGGTCCCCTGATGTATACACCCGAGTGTCGTATATGTTCTGGGATCGTCACAACAGCATCTGAAGTCCATTTCTAATTTGGTTTCATGCTCGATGTTGTATATTATACTGGATTGTTGGATACGAGGAGGATTGGCAGATGATTACAAGCCCACTTTAAACGTCTGGGGATCTTGCCTTTTCAGTCCATAAAATTTATGGGCAATAATTTCTTCCTTTCATGTTTGATGACAGTAGTGGCGCGTGTTGTAGCAAGAGGCGTTGACCTCATGTGGAGGAATGATTTGGTCTATCAACACTACACGCCTGGTTGTGAGTGCTCGAAGGTTATCGGCCTTGAAGATTCCTTGCTTCTTCCAAGTTCTAGATCTCTCGGTGGACGTTGCTCCCAGAGTTTATGATGGTGATTGCCAATGGGTTAGGAGCACATATATTTCTTATTCAATTGTTTGGGTGCCCAAAATTTGTGTCGCCTTACCTACAGACAATGAGTGCGAATTTTTGGGGGGTTTTTTTTTGAAAGGTTAAGAGGGTTTTTATACAAAAGTTTGATTGGTTTAGGGGTAGTTATATTTCATAAAATATTTACGATTAAAAAATCATCATCATCATACTAAAGGTTACACAAATTTGGCACAATATAAGAAGTGTCAATTAAGTTGGGTTAGAATTGAAACTAAAGTTACGTAGCCAGTTGTATAAATGTAATAGTCATAGCAAGTTACGTAAAAAGGTCTTTTGCTTTTTATTTTGAGCATCTTGAAAATTGTTCAACATTGTTTCCAATGTGTAGGTGCCTGTAACAGGAGCCGCTTTGCCCTGAATTTTCACGCACTCAATGGAAGGGTCATCTATCCATGAAAGACCAAAACTTCTACATTTTTTCATAGGCTTATAAGCATCGATCAGATGCCCTCATATCTGTTGTGACCTTGAAGTAATTACAGATGAGAATAAACTTTTTGGCGAAACATCAACTCCAAGAAACTTTGTGAAATGACATGACAATTATTAAATGGCAATGCATTCTTTTTTCAAAAAACGAGGATGGTGACAATCTTAGTTTGGCTTCTGTCCCTCCAAGCCTGTGAACAACCAAATTCTTGTAATGATGTGCATGTCGAGTGTTATCCCTTTCGTCTTGAGCTACTGAGTAGGGTGCTTGAATGCACCATGTAACATCCAAGCCTTGGGGTCCCCATATAAACTCATCCCCCCTCAAGGGGCATATTTCATGAACACTTTGTAGACCTCTTGTAGCTGGAAAGCCCAAGTCAATTGACTCTGCTGTCTACTAAATCTACCTGGGATTAGCCTCCAGCCATAACCTAACCTTGGCAGATCTCACACGACATAAAATAGATGCCTAAAATACTTGATCTTAGATGGTGTTGGATGGTCTGAACCTCGATCCTTGATTCGTATGGAGAACCAACACCGTGGCAGCAATAATGACTCTATTTCCCAGAAAGACCCTCTAGCCTCCTCATTAGCAGTTATGTCTCTAATACAAGATGCTCATCCCATCCCCGCTTTGAAAGTACATAAATAATGCCAAAGGAACATTATTAAGTTAATAAACTTATACCAATCACGCTCTAAGTATAATAAAGATAATTGTTTACAATGAAGTCCAATACAAAACCCTCAAGCTTCAAACACTCACTATACTTGGCCATCTTGTTGGATCAATATCTCAATCATAATGATAGTACACACCCATATATCTACAATACATGGAGACACCATTATAGATATCTAATCCCGGTAAAAGCTACCTTTAAAAAAATTTGTAAGCAAAAGGCCGCAAACTTAATTTATAGATCTCTTAGTTTCAAATTGCATTTTGAATCGCATCCCAGTAATGTATTAAGCCGAGAGCTTTCATGTATTTATAATATGGAACAAACAAATGCTGCAAAGATTTCGTTCCTAGTAAATCGATGCTTAAATTGGGGCTAGCATAGCAAAAAATCTAACTAGAACTAAAAGCGTAATGTGTGAGATATGAATATATTTTACCGGATTGTAGAAGACATTGAACATAGTCTTTGTAATCGTATGTGCTGCACCAGTAAAAACAAAGCATAAAAGGATTGGAAATAGCAAATTATATGTGTATAAAAATCGCGTGAACCTAAAGCCCGTACTAAGGCTACCCAAAGCCTCGCCCTTCTGCCGACTATTAATGAGTTTAGTTATATAAAGCGCCTGCCAAAGACATGATGTAGAGAGATTCACCGTTGCTTTTGTGCAGACCCTAAAACATCAAGAAAGAAAGTTCGGGAAGAAAAGTTTATGGATTCATCCTCAACTCGAACTCAAGTCCATCATTTCTGCTTTCTATGCTCAAGTGTTTCTGAAGCTTTATGGATTCAAGCTTGGTTCCTCCCAAAAACACAACTCTTTTTACTCGCCTGCTATGTATATATTGTTGGCTTTTCCAGAAATGTTGGATTGAATTTTCATACATCCAGACCTAGTGCGCCCACAAGACACCCTCTAGTCGGCAATAGCCAGACAAATGAACTTAGATGCAAGCACTTCTTCAAGTTAGTATTCTAACCCAAGAAAATAGCAATGTTGGAAACAATTCCCTCGCTCTTGGGAGCAGGGCGCCAAGACACCCTCAAAAGTCAGCAGAAGATTACATCTCTTATGAAGGATTAATGAAGACCCATTTTTGGCTAAGGGTTCTTTCAAGGCTACAGACGATAATTTCTTGCTCGCCCAAGTCCTCGCTTCTTATTTTACGAATTTGCAAGACCATCCAACTTATGTTCTTCTGACACCATATCCAACTTGCATTGATAGAGCATGTCTAGCAAGTCCTTACTTGAGAATGCATGGGAGAATATTTCACGATGTTATTTCTTGTTTCATACTGCTTTTGTAATAGCTTGTTGGTGTGGGTTTGTGTACTGTAACATATTATGATTGTATTACTTTGAATGCTCACTTATGGTTGCATTTGCTCTATATTAAAAAATAAACTAATGTAGTTTACATCCTACCACATATTCTAAGAATATTTCTAAGAAACCCTCTAAGCCCTCTTCAAACCCTCCAAATAAACCTCCTCCGTATCGCATCCATTTACCATCTTCAATAACCGGGCTAAGAGTGGATTGGTACCCAGCCCTCAAGTTCCAACGGCCGATTCGTGAGGAACGCTTCCATCACTCCCGCCTTGGTGTGCTCAATCCCGAGCATGTGTCCATTTCAAAGGGTAGACTTTCAAAGGAGACCGCTTTTGCCCATTACAACTCCACCTGCAGAGAACGTGACCTCAGTCAAGGCTCTCGCCCTAAGGTGTTATATCCAACCATGGTAGGCCACGCCGCCTAATGCGATATAGTGCCACCATTGACGGAGAGACGGAAAATGCCCGCCAAACCGAGACTTCGAGCATTATGTCAGCCAGAAGCCGCTATGGAGCAGCAGCATTCCTCATATTTGCACTTAGCCCGCATACCGGTCTGGCTGAAGATAACCTTCGAGTCGCCCATTGAAACCGCCTATCTACCTGAGAGGGATAGCCCCCATGTGGTAGCACGGTGCGATCGCGGGTCGACGAGATGACGAATATATGGACTTCACTTTTATCAAAAATTCACTTGCACTTGTGCCATATAGCTTAGATCAAGATCCTACATTTCCAGCGCGGCGAGGACGAAGGAAAAAGTAGCATAAGAATCCATCTTCTCACTAGTTCATATGGATATAAAGATTTTAGCTGGCATGTGCATGGGATCCGCTCGTCGCCAAGTAAGTGAACGAGAGTAGCATTGGCTATTCGTAGATTTGACCCAGAGGAGTCTTAGAATTTAAGAGCATAAGGTTACAAAGGTGACAATCTGTGATGCTTTGGACATGTTTGACGATAACATTGTAGCAGTTTCCCACCTCAGGGACCTCTAAAGTTGGGTCCACCATTGCGTGGAAGATGAATGTTCATGTAACATTCACCCTCGCCGACCGCTGGGGTGGATGGATTATCATCAAGTGGCAGGAGGAAGAACAGAATGGGGGATTGTGAATGTCTACATCCACAATAATGCGCGGCAGAGAGGAGCATTATGAACATCTTTGAGGAACAAGGTCAAGCTTTAAAAATCGTGTGGCTTGGTTGTTGTCGTAGATTTCAACATGGTAGAGACCATTCATGATAGGTGTGGGCAAGGATTGGATGTGGTACAAGGTTTTGAACGAGAACAATGGTTAAAATTGCTTGATTCCCCTACATCCGGGCAGAGTCGCTGTTGGAGATCGTGACGCTCACGTGGTCCAATCAAGGACAAAAAGGTGTCGACATATGCTCCCATGATGATGTGAATGGCCTAATAATGGACCTTTAAAATCTCACGCACATTCTCACCGCACTCCGACCACACTCGCATTAAATTGGCTGTGGTCTCGTGACAATCAAACCGACAAGAATAAAGGTTCAAATTAAATACGAGGTGCTTGGCTGAGGCCGATTTCTCCGAATGCAAGTGATTTAGTTCTGCACTTTTCGAGGTCACTTTGGGATGTCAGGAATGATTAGGGTCTTGACTGCTATCAAATCATTCGCAGTTTGTGGAAAGATTCGAAGGCTCAAAGAAGAGTGTGAGTCGTTAGACGTGACATCGGTGAGCTTGAAACTCTCGATTTCACCTTCTAATGAGTAATGGGAAATGAGATATTGCATCTCATTGCACCGTAAGAGGGCATCTCCTGGCAGTGTGAAGGCGATCACCGGGTCGAGAGAAGGTGATACCAATCCCAATGTTCTTCTGTATACCGGGCAAAAATATGCACACAATGTCGCTATTGGAAATGCCTAATGGCCAGATTCTTCATTTGCTTGCGGATATTAAACAATTTGCATTTCAGCATTTTTTTCCACTTCTTCCAGGAGAAACGTTGATGTCTTGGAAGAAATTATGTTCAACAAGATTTCATGCAAGGTGTCGGTGGCAGAGGCAAGCACTATAGCTCCCACTCATTAAGCAGGATGCTTGTCATGCAATGGCCCCCATAAATGCCCTGGTCTAGATGGCATTCCCATAGAATTTTTTTTAGGAATACTGGGAATAGTTAGGCGACTCAGTGTTGCAGACTTATCAAGATTTGTTGAGAGCAGAGTCGTTAGACTATAGACGTAACACTGGATGCATCTCACTGATTCTTAAGGTGAAAGATCCTATTACCATCTCTGCTTGGCGTCCGATTACATTACTATCCTCTGTGTACAAGATAATTGCTAAAACCCTATCTTAGAGACTTTAAGTGGTCCTGATGGATGCTGTCAATCTAATGCAATCTGGCTTTATTCCATAAGATATATCCTTAATAATGTTGCGGTGCATTTGAGGGCATTCATTGGGCGCGTAAGACATGTCAGCAGATAGTTTATTTAAAGCTAGATTTTGCCAAGGCATATGACAGTGTTTGCTAGGACTTTTTGAAGAGGATGATGTTAACCTTTGGGTGTGGGGAGAGTTTCACAGTTGTGGTTCTAAAACTCCTTACGTCCGCTAGAGCCAACGTCATAGAAGTCGTTTCTCAATTGGCGAACCTTACCGTGATGCTAACAAGGGAGGGCGAGGGATGGCTGATGGGTCGCAACAAATTGGAAGTCAATACGACAATGATTCCTTCCCTTTTTTACAAGCCGATGAGATGAATCTGATGAACACAAAAGAGCTTTTGGACACATTCTCTATTGCATCAAGCTGTCTAATGAATTGGAGAAAGTGCTCTGCATTGTGACCTTCATCCAAGCCCATGCCTGCTATGATATCTAACTCCCCTTGGCAAATGCAGCCACAAGGTAGATGCCCTAGGTTTTTGGGTATCCCATTTGGCATCGACATTTCTGCCACAGGTATTTGGGAAGATATTTTGGTAGGTTTTACGCCGACAATTTCACTCAAGGTAAAAGGCGTAAAACTTAATGACCGCGTAATTTGATGAGTAAGTCTGTGATATGCTCCATGCATATTTATATGGCATCTCACACTCGGCTCCGGTGAGAGCAAGAGATGTAGGAAATCTCCTCGCTGTCTCAGAATCTCTGTCTGGGAGGTAAATGAGGAGGGATCGGTGGTTAAGGTTGCATGGCGGAAGTGTGTGCGTCCCAAAGCCGTGGGAGGACTGGGGATCTTAGACCTTTCTCTCCATAGCAAGATCTTGATCTCAAAGTTTATTTTTGCAATCCTCAGGAATGAGCTTGGCTCTCCCGGCATGGTTCTGCTTTCTCAGTCCCTCCTATCTCATTCGATTATTTTCCATAAGCATGTTGTTCCTGCGCGGCTTCTCTGGGCGCTATTCTCATATATTAAGCCATATGTCAACGCCTCTCCCTTTCTAAAGGGTCTTCTACATGCCGGGAGCAGGCTCATGTTGTATTCAGTTGACATCATCGCCATAGTGGACCCTCTCGCCCCGAGTGCATTACCATCGGTATTGGCTTCATATGTTCATCCTCAGGTTCAGCGCAGATGGTCACAATATGGGGTTTGTTTGGTGGAGGATTAGTATTTTTTTTTTTTAATTAATAGTATGTAAGAAAGTACATTTATTCATGGCCCAAAATAGCCAGATAGCCTTGATATTTTGATGGTCAGCTTGGCACTCGCACTATTTCTGCAGTGATGTGCTTTGACTTAAGGAATGAGACAACAGATCCTGGCCTGTGGTAAATAATGCGACCCCACAAGGGACAGGATGGGTGTGGCGACGTAATTCAAAGATCGACCCCTCAAACTTTGGCAAGTCACACTTTCTGTGCAGCAATTTAGGATGAGTTGCCTCCCACCAGGATGGATGTCGTCTCTGGCGGGTTCTAAAGGGGCCTTGTTTCCTTCTAAGCTCTAGAGATCTCGAGGAGAGCACCGACACATATTAAAAATGGCACACTGTGGCAACAAAATTAATCCAATGCTCACAAGGAGGTCCACAACACTATTTGCACCTTTGCTTTTGCCCATGAAGAAGCCGCAGTGATAGCTTCCGGCCGGCTCGGGTGCACATCACCTCCGCATTGAGACAGGTTGCACATGAGGACATGATCTGTCAGTGTTGCCAACAGGGGGCCATTGAGAATGAATGTCACACCCTTCAAACCTGCCCAACATTCGATCATAGCTGGGCACGATATGACCAGTTAGTTCTGCACAGACTAGTCGTTTCATGAGTTGTTGAATACGGACTCAACGGGCTTGTTGGGTTCATATCTTCAGGAGGTTATGGACACAAGGACTCAACTGTGCCCTTCGGGGCAGTCTTGAATTGTTGTATATGATTGCACAGAATACCAGCATACTTATTACTGTTAAGGTTTTTCCTCAAACCCTTCTGTATGTGGGTTTTTAATCCCCGACAATAATATGCTTTGTCAGCTTTCTTTTTATATGGGTCTCATAAGCCAATTGGTCTCCGTGGATGATAAAAATACATTCTATTCTATTCTATTCTATTCTATTCTATTCTATTCTATTCTATTCTATTCTATTCTATTCTATTCTATTCTATTCTATTGAATAGACGACATTGTCCTATATTCGAAGTTTCACCGTTTATTTTTGCATTCAAGCTCATACTATCGCAAACGTATATAAAGGTTAGGGCTTTTCAAGCTTATATGCTTGCAAAGATATAAAGGCTATAGCTTTTGCAAGGATATAATTGGTTCAAATCCCATATTCAAGCTCATATATTGGCAACAATATAAAGACGATGGTTTTACAAGGACGTAATGATTTAAGTCCCATATTTATGTTTTTTCCTATTCTAATAAGTTTATGCTCAAATTGATTCAATTGATTGTATGCAATACCTTTGGGCCCAATATTTTGTCAAACACAAACCATTACTCCTTATGCTTATAATTCAATTCTCTCTAAACCCTTTTTTCTTGGGTGCATATTCATACATGGGGCGACGTAGGACAGAGAGAGCTATTGGATCGGCATACTTATAAGGTGTGCATCACTTTGGGCCGTAGATAACGATCCTCGTCTGTCGGGTATACTCACACAGGTCGGGTTATATAGTATGACCATATTATTGTCTTTATAGAAGTTATTATTTATCGTCTTTATAGCATCACGTTTAAGTTTTATTCCCTACCATTGATCTGGCGGATATTCCAGGCATTGTGCCAGATCAATGGCCATTAGAATTTTGAAAGAAAAAATGCATGACAATGTCAATGGTGTAGAACGAATCCATGATTGAGGCAAAATAAATAAAAAAGAACCAAACCAATGGTGCTCTTGAATTTGCCACATCCAGCTTCACTCAGGTCGGCCCTCCAAACTGCAACAAAAAGCTATGGCATGTCACAGCTTCAAGGAACCATAGCTTCATTAAACCGCCTTCCTGCCATAGTATAAATCAGACAGGGTGCGGGATCCTCAAAGAAGCTGTTGTGGTCTGCACAATCTGCCCATCCGTTAAACAGAAAACCTTAAAAGACCATGACTCAACAATGCAAAATCGCAGAGCTTCAGAGCTCCATCCTCAAATCTGAGTCGCAGTCAGATACTGCATGCCTGTCTGGAGGGAGATGCAGGAAGTTGTGCAAAAAGATCAATGAATCTGTGTTTAGGGTTTTTAAATTTGACGACATTTTTGGTAACAAAATTGGACAGGATCAGGTGAAAACAACAGAGCAGAAATAAAACGGGACAATTGAGCAGAGAACAGAGAAGGCAATCTAATTAAAATTCAGCTAAGAAGGTCGGGAACCAGATTACAGCCATGAATTGCATAATTTAGACCAAGAACTTCGATCTTTTAGTGATCAATTGGAAATTTTGCCTCTTCTAGTTCGCCTGGAAATGGATCATTGTATATCTTAACTGTAATTCTATTGTTTGAATTTCGATTAAAAACCTGAAAGATTCCTGTAGCTGCAATGTTTCTTTTCCTAAGAAATCCTTCTAACCAGGCTTGAGTGATCTCAACTTCGAATTCTACACAGCTGGGAACAAAGGTGTATTCTTTATGGAATAAGAATTCGTGAAAGATCTCAGGCAGCTTATCGTTTTCCCCAGAGAGTCGAAGCTCTTCCCTTTGTAAAACTCCACGTGAATCTAGAATTTTCCCAGATAATTACAAAAATTTTGCACTCCATTCAAATCCGATCTTATTTATTTGTAGATCCAGGCTAGCCCTCTACAAGGCTAGCAGGATTTCCTTTGAATTCTCCTCAGATCGAGCAGGCACAACACGTTCTCTCTTGCTTTTTTTTCAAGAAAGAAAAAATACTATGGGTAGGGTGCCTCCTATTTATGTAAGCATCTTTGACTTGAATGTGACAGAGTTGAGAAAGACTCAGGGGCTAGATGACACTGAGAGCATTTGGGTTTTAGACCAGTGCTTGAAGAAGGAAGTCTTATACAAGAAGAGTGCTTTCACTAAGGATAGGATGTCCTTCGTCGAGTGTTGTACCCATGTGAAGGATGTACGTATAATGGAGTCAGCTGGAGGAGCTGAGTTACAAAGGCTATCGGGCTGACAAATACAAGGTCAGTAATGATGACATCAAGAAGTTTGTATTCTGGTCAAAGGACTTCCTAAAGAATTGGAAGGCTAAAAATGCAAAACATAAAGAGACTCTACCCCCTAAGGTACAGGCCGAGTTGAGAAGAAAAGTTTTGCAACTACATTTAGGTAAACAACGGCTTCCTAAGAAGCGGATTTAGCTATAACCTTGGCTTGGCTGGATCTAAAACAGCCTTGGCTCACAATCTATAGAACGGGTTAGATTGTGCATGGTGATTACCATTCAAACAACTGCAATTCCAACACTTTGCAAGATCTCTTCCATATATTTGATTTCTTTCTTCTGCTGGCTGCGGCTATGGTAGCAATGCTGGGAGGCTATGGCGTCCTCTGTGTACGGATTTGTTTGATGCAGAAAACCTGAGTTAGGTCAAACAATTTTGTGGGAGATGGATTCGTTTGATGCAGAAAAACTTCGTTAGGCCAAAAGATTCTGTGCGAGATGGAGAGCGATCCATGATTGGTATGCAACTACAAACCTCTGTATTCGTTTTGGACCCCAGCCAAAAACTTGCCCAGAAAAGGCTCATGCATTTCCAAAATAGGACCTTTGGGACATACGCATAAAAAAACACACACGCCACTCTAAAATAGAAAATACCAATTAAGCTCCTCTCACATGGTAGAAAATGTGTTTTTAATACAATACAATACCAAAATCATAACCTTAACCACTGCCAAAATACCCTCATGCAATACGAAATGAATTGGGCAAAGTATTATGAAATGCACAACTTTACATAACTTTTTATAAATACATGGTCAAGTCATCGTTTACAGCTGTGGGCCATTTGAATGGTCCATGTAAAACATGTTGTGCTATGATTATCGATGAGGTCAAGTCATTGTTCACCATTGTGGGCCATTTGAATGGTCATATAAACCAGAGTTCGAAAAAGTGGGGATTAGGCCCTTAAAATTCCAGTTGGAATTCAAAATTTCAAGTTTAGATTTCTGAATGCCCTCAAAATTCCAGTACAAAATAACATAGTCTAGTGTAAAATCCGGTAGATCCGAGTCTTGTTTTATATTAAATCCAGTACATATTATCTATAGGCGGCAAATTGTCTGGTAAGGCTTTCAAAGTTTTTCGAACAACCCTGACGTAAACATGTTGTGCTATGGCTATCAAGATGAAGACAAGTTTCGTAGGACTTTATAAATACATGGTTAGGTCATTGTTCATTATTGGGGGCCATTGCACGAGCAGACTTGGCCAAGTCATCATTGAGAGCCATTTCAATGGTGGCATGTGGAGACTTGGTGGTGGTTTTATATGAGTAGGCCCAAGCAAGGGGCAAAAAAATGAGCAGGTTAATGGCGGTGACAAGGACTAGGACCCAGTAGTAATAGTCCAGGTGGCCTTTGTTAATGTCATTCTGAAGCCACGTAGGATTCGCCTTGCCAACTATGGACACGATGGCACTACTCAGAAAAGAACTCACCCCCACATTTACATAAGCCATACTGATACCAAGGCTTTGCATATTGTCAGGCATCTGTTCATCAAAGAATTCCATCACTGCAGGACCAGAGAAGCACTCAAATAATCCAAGCATTCCATACTGTGGAACCAGCCAAAATATGCTCAACTTTCCACTGCTCTTTTTTCTTTTTATTTCCACCAGCCCTGCAACCATCATATCCAACACACACAACACAAATCCAATACCTATCCTTTGCAGCAGGCTGAAGCCTCTTTCGTTTTTGGTGTGTTTTCTCACAAATGGCACCACCAGTTTGTCATAAATCGGTAGAAATATGAGACCTACTATGAAAGCAAATATGAACATGGAGGCTGGTGGTATATTAAAGCTTCCAAGCTGATTTTCCATGTAGTTGCCTTGAGTTACAAAAAATGTTCCTACCTGTGCAGGGGTTATTCCTAACCAGAGCACAACTAGCCATATAGGGATTACTCTCAGCACCAATTTTACCTCTTCAACTTGAGTCAGGGTGCATGCCTTACAAGACCCTTCCCTGTCTTCGTGTTTTAAAGCTGCCTTGTCAAGAAACCTGCAATATAAAGAAAGAAAGAGCATTTAACAGACCTTTTTCCTGGCAGAAGAAGAAGAAGCAGCAGCAAGATAAACTAGGGCGATAGAAAAGGTGTAACCTGAATTGGCTTGTATGAGGGAGTAGCCTTTTGCCATGGGCAATATTGTACTCATAAAAATCTCCTGTACTTTCAGCTTTGCCCCTTTTGAATGCAGTAATAAGAACATGTGCAATCTGAGCTAAAGGGCTTTCTTGAGTTTTCCTATATCTGTAATGCTTTGTCATGCCAAAGAACATGCACATTGCAAGTGCTAGAAAGAACAAGCAAATCCCAATCCCCCATCCCCAACTTAAACTATCTTCAATATATACAATACCAGTAACAGATACCATTCCTCCTAAATTAATGCACCAGTAATTCCAATTGAAGAAGGAAACCATGGCCCTCTTCTCCTTCACATCCTCTTCCTCAAACTGATCAGCTCCAAAAGATATGATGCAAGATTTCAAGCTTCCAAAGCCAAGGGCAAACACATACAATGCAAGGAAAAAAACACCCAGCTGGAGTGAGCTTGCCTGTGGACAAGCTCCATTCTGGCATGGCAAAGGTCTGAGGGATTTGACAGAAACAGAGACGGTCAACAAGATTATGCCCTGTGACACGCAGAAGGACATGCTAAGTGATTAAAAAAATTAACATGGCAAATGTGCAAAAGAGCATGATATATGATGGTGCTTACACAGAAATAAACTGCAAAGGCAAGAGAGATGGTCTTGTAGCGGCCCAAGTACGTATCAGAAATGAATGCTCCCAAAAAACTCATGACAAATGCTGTGCCCTGTAAATTGTTGACATCGCTGGCAGCTGTGGCAACATTTCTGTGTAATATTGTGGTCATGTAAGTGATGATATTGGTGACTATGGCAGAGAGAATCACAGTGTCTGCTATGCTGTATGCTTCAAATCATAAAATGAATGTAAACAATAAAATATATGGTCAGTAAGTTTTTTATTAGAAAGAAACGTTGAGGATTCTGTTTTGGGCTTCACCAAGCATTGGCCAACACGATTTCCAACTTCCTGTTTTGCGTTTATCAGCCATTCTGCCTTTGTAATCCTCGCTTCCATCTTGAACCAGATTGCACATGTCATCCATTCACAAACGTTCCGTCTTTCCTCTACACACTACTATGCCGGACCTAACTTATCAAAATTTCTATGAATCTAAGTCTAAAAGCAATCAATGGTGTTTCAATGGAAGGAGGGAAGGAAGGTTCTTTTTGCCAACTTATAAATAGTCGTCGAAGCAGTTGTCAAAAAAAACAATAGATGTTAAGGCTAAAATTTGTCCAACAAGCACTTTAGTAGCTGCAACTTGTATTGGCATTTTAAGTCTTCACCCCACCACAGGCACTTTAGTAGCTGCAACTTGTATTGGCATTTTAAGTCCACGCCACCACAGGGTGCAAATGGGACAATTTATCTGAAGAACATATATTTTGTTAGAGATAATGGCGGCCCTGGCAAAGTGCGGGGTAAGGGCGTGGAGGCGTTATCATAGGACGGATCTTATCTGCTTGAATGCGGCTTGTACAGCCTACTTGATCTTCGTACTTGATCATCAGTCAATTTGATTTTGCTTGATCCTTCACCTGTGTAAAGTCCAAAATGCAAACTTTGAGCCTGGTCTCTATTTTAGTGTTGGTGCCAAACCAGGAGAAACTTGGTGTTGGGTTTAATGAATTCGTGGAGATTTCAGGATGAATTCAAAATTTTGTGCCGGATTGATAGAATCAACTTTAAACCTTTAAATTTTGGAGAACCTTTTACCTTTTGAATGGAATGCCGTAACTTGGTGGAAGTTTTTATCGATATAAGGTGAGATCAAATTCCCAAGGAGGATTGGATGGAAGTGTTCCAATATCTAGATCGAATAGGAATAGATCATGCAGAACTTGACAATAAATCGCCCTACATAATCTTTTGAATTTCTCAAACAACTACATTCATTCTAACGCCGATATCTATTTCAGATGTGGTAAACCCTAAAACATGTCCGGGTTAACCATCTGCTATGTCCGAAGCATTTCACACTTTTGTCCGAAGCAACTACGCTTTTTGGATAAATCCACGCAGTTGAATCGAAAGCATGGACCGTGGTTTTGGCATGCCGTCTTTGAATAGAGCTTGGTAATCGCCTTTTTGAACAGCTTTAATCCCGGCAAAACAAATCGCTTTGCTAACCCTAAAACCTCATTCTACCAAGAGAGCATGATTTGAGCACGGAACAACAAAAGATCGTTGAAAAAACATGCAAAACCGTTTCAGTGGAAAGGTCTCGTACAACAATATCCACGATACACTAGGATCGACCGCTTTCCCTAATAAAGGTTTCCTCGAAGCCACAAAGCTACACTTCGTGAAGAGAAAATAGGGCGATCCAATAGAAGAACACTTTGGAGCCTACCCGTGAGCGCCTTGAGGGGAGGGAGGGGAAGGAGGGGAGGGAGGAGGGAGAGAGAGAGAGGGAGAGTAAAAGCAGGACCAATAGGGAACCAGAAGTCATCAAGAATTCGCCTAAGCTTTAGCATTGTTAATGAGATAGAGAGAAACACATATATTAGAGACGATAGGAGATACACCTAGTCCGGAACGGCAAAAAATCCTCAAAAAGAATATACACAAGAAAAAAAAAAGGGGCCACCCAAAAAGAATCGGCCCTTCTAACAGAGTGGAATAGCCAATGTGAAGTGCTAGACTTGGAAACATTTCTCCTTGGTGCAATTCACATGACGGCATCTTCTTTACAACAACAAAAATCTTATACGCAAGTGCTCCTCTAAACTCGCCAATACCAAAGGGAACAATGGATTGATGAGCTCGTGATTCTTTTAGGCAGTATACATGATAAAGCCCTCTTTCCCAATAATTACTTTTCCTTTGGTAATGATACCGTATGTAGTAAATTTGAAAGGAGCATATAATGTCTAGCATTCTCGATTTAACCTTAAAACAAAATGCATCAAGTAACATATTTGCCTTGTTTTACATTGTTCTATTATCCGGATAATATGTTCAAGTAGGCCTGTCTAGGATGTTGTAATAGTTTTGGCAATTATGACTAGTTCTCTTGCCTCATCTAGAGAGCTTTAGATCAAAAGCTTTCTCTCCTTTTTGGCTATGTGGTGGATTCCCGCTTTTTCCCCTTCCTTCCAAGACCCGGCCTCGGGGTCTCGGCTTAGATTTTCCCATGTGTTTCCCCTGATCTCCATCTTTGAATGGTATTTCAAAGTAAGTAGCTACTTGTAGATCCTGCTCTCACAATGCTGAATAACTTCAAAGATTTCATTAACTTTGATGTTGTTCTTCTAAGTTTCTAAGTTTCTATTTTTGTAATGCTTTTACTAGAATCTGGTAGTTTGATGGCCATGGCTAGAGGTTTTGATTGTTTTATGTGAAGAAATTGTTAGGGATGATTCTATTCTGGATCGATTCCAAAGAGGAATCTTTCATAATGAGAGCAATTACTCGATTATAAAGTAAAAGAGGGAGCTATTTATCCTTTTTGATCTAGTCCAAAACAAATATGAATCCTGAAGAAAAGCCCTTTGAATGGGATGGCCGTGAATCTATTTCTCGATGGTTTAATCTGACACATGTCCTAAGTTAAATTATACCTTGCTAAGCCAAGTTCAAAAAGATAATGCCATGGTTTCTTCTTTATATAGAAGAGATCCGCTTTTTCACGGGGTTCATATTTATAGCAGCTCTCATTTTGACTTTGATCTATATATACTTTGTTGCTTGCTTCTTTGCTTCCTTACCTGGCTGCTTTCCTTTGAGGTGAATTATTTGTTGTGCAAAGTTTCCTACTTCATCAATCTCCTAGACATATGTATTTTGCTGCTTGATCATGCATCTATTGATTGGTCTTAGGGTGGAGCCTGCGACTTCATGGGTCGATGGTAAAGCCTGATGAGCCGACATCCCTTTAATAAATCCGATGGAACCCGCATTCTTTGAGTAGTAGAATCTCGGATTCCACTAGAACTGCTAATTCTTGGATTGTAAAATGACCTGGCCCATTGCTCTTCTAATTTCAACGATATGCCAGCTTGGCCTAGGTTCTTTTGTATCCTTCAAGTTTTCGCTCTTAGCTATGTGGAAACCTCCATCCATTTCTCCCACGACATGCCTAATTAGCTTAAATTCGTGGCGGCCATTTTCTTTAAATGTTTTTCAAGGGGATACCGGTCCTAGTATTGCATGATCCATTTAAATTATTATTTGTTTTGTTTTACTAAGAATTTATTGTTGGCTTTGTGGCTAGCTTTCGTGGTTTGCAACTTGTGATTGTTGGTTCGATTCCCTCCAATGGCCAAATAATTTTTCCTTTTTTCCTGAGTTTCTTTCATGTTTATATGGCATAAACTAGACAACGGTATTTTTCTTTGATCTATTTCCACTACATGTTCGTGTTTTGATATTCTCATTTGTATTGGGTCCCATAGGCCGATTGGTCTCCGTAGACGATAAAAACAATTCTATTCTATTCTATTCTATTCTATTGATCACCTTCAAAATCATGCGCTATATTTTATTTTCATGGAAATCTAGTTGGTCAGTACGGGGTCTCATTCATCATTTATATCCGAAATAAATAGTATTCTCGCTTCTTGGTGATCTTTGTAAACATGCATTATATCTCCCTAGTGATGTTTCATTTGTTGGTCATTCACATGGACTCTCTTATTAAATGCATTTGTTATCTTTTTCCTATGATAGCATTGGATTTTATAGATTTGTAAACTTGATTTCATGATGCATTTTTT
Organism: Isoetes taiwanensis; assembly: GCA_021234155.1. Taxonomy (NCBI): domain Eukaryota; kingdom Viridiplantae; phylum Streptophyta; class Lycopodiopsida; order Isoetales; family Isoetaceae; genus Isoetes; species Isoetes taiwanensis. Next base: position 15,044,884 of record JAJEKV010000008.1, on the reverse strand, counting down.
TTGTCATCGTAGAGTTGAAATTTCTTGAGTTTTTGAGGGTTATATTGAACAAATTGCATGAACTTTACTGTTTTATCATTTCTCAGAACCTCGATATATTGCATTATTCAACGTTTAGGACTTGTGTTAGGGCTTGTGTCATGTGGCCGTCAAATTGGTTATGATTTCTCGTTATCTCACTGTGGTGATTTCTTAGAGTTAACAGCTGCTGACACTACATGTTTTAGTCTCTCATTAGTTCAGATACTATATTATCCTATGCGTCATGTGGTCATCACGTTGGTTATGGTTTCTCGTTATCTCAATGTGGTGGTTTTCCTTTTTTCTTGAGTTTCTTTCGTGTTTATATGGCATAAACTAGACAACGGTATTTTTCTTAAAGGTTTTTGTTAGGGGATACTGGGTCCTAGTATCGCATGGTCCATTTAAATTATTATTTGTTTAATATTACTAAGAATTTTTTGTTGGCTTTGTGGCTAGCTTTCGTGGTTTGCAACTTGTGATTATTGGTTCGATTCCCTCCAATGGCCAAGTAATTTTTCCTTTTTTCTTGAGTTTCTTTCATGTTTATATGGCATAAACTAAACAACGGTATTTTTCTTTGATCTATTTCCACTACATGTTCGTGTTTTGATATTCTCATTGATCACCTTCACAATCATGCGCTATATTTTGTTTTCATGGAAATCTGGTTGGTCAGTACGGGGTCTCCTTCATCATTTATATCCGAAATAAATACTATTCTCGCTTCTTGGTGATCATTGTAAACATGCATTATATCACCCTAGTCATGTTTCATTTGTTGGTGGACCCCGTGGATTCTCTTATTAAATGCATTTGTTGTCTTTTTCCTATGATAGCATTGGATTTTATAGATTTGTAAACTTGATTTCATGATGCATTTTTATCAGCATTTTTCTTGTCATCGTAGAATTGAAATTTCTTGAGTTTTTGAGGGTTATATTGAACAAATTGCATGAACTTTACTGTTTTATCATTTCCCAGAACCTCGATATGTTGCATTATTCAACGTTTAGGACTTGTGTTAGGGCTTGCATCATGTGGCCGTCAAATTGGTTATGATTTCTCGTTATTTCACTGTGGTGATTTCTTAGAGTTAACAGTTGCTGACACTACATGTTTTAATCTCTCATTAGCTCAGATACTATATTATCCTATGCGTCATGTGGTCATCAGGTTGGTTATGGTTTCTCGTTATCTCAATGTGGTGGTTTTCCTTTTTTCTTGAGTTTCTTTCGTGTTTATATGGCGTAAACTAGACAACGGTATTTTTCTTTGATCGATTTCCACTATATGTTCGTGTTGGATATTCTCATTGATCACCTTCACAATCATACGCTATATTTTGTTTTCATGGAATTCTGGTTGGTCCATACGGGGTCTCATTCGTCATTTATATCCGAAATAAATAGTATTTTTGTTTCTTCGTGATCTTTGCAAACATGCATTATATCTCCCTAGTCATATTTCATTTGTTGGTGATAGCGTTGGTTTTTATAGATTTGTAAACTTGATACCATGATGCATTTTTATCGGCATTTTTCTTCATAGAATTGGAATTTCTTGAGTTTTTGAGGGTTACATCGAACAAATTGCATGAACTTTACTGTTTTATCATTTCCCAGAACCTCGGTATGTTGCATTATTCAATGTTTAGGACTTGTATTAGGGCTTGCATTATGTGGCCATCAAATTGGTTGTAGTTTCTCGTTATCTCATTGTGGTGATTTTCTAGAGTTAACATTTGCTGACACTACATGTTGTAGTCTCTCATTTAGCTCAAGATCCTGCATTATCCTATGTGTCATGTAGTCGTCAAATTGGTTATAGTTTCTCGTTATCTCACTGTGGTGATTTTGTAGAGTTAACATTTGCGGACACTACACGTTATTGTTTCTCATTAGCTCATATCATGTATTATCCTATTATGTTCGCTTATTCGACATAAGGTGCTAGGACTTGCACCATGTGGCTTCTTATGCGCCATTAAAATCATTTTGGTTTGTTATCTTGATGCATTGTTTTACTTGGATTCTCACATGGTTTGCTACGATTGGCTTTTTTAGAGAATATTTGAAAGCGCATGGGTTGGGTTATTAATATGCATGGGGTGCCATGTGTTCGGTTTTTGGTCATTTTGTTATAATCATTTCTTTGTTCGTCCAACTCCTATATCTACATTTCATGATGTCATTTGTTTATAGATATTGTTCGCATCAATTAAGCACATATATGTTGTTGGTTATGTTAGCCTCTAGGCCAGGGAGGTCTCTCCACATAAGCTGCCTATTGCAAAGTTAGTTGTTTGGTTGAGGTTTTGATCAGATGCTAAGTGATAGGTGATGAGGTATTCTCTAGTTGTGTTACACTGCGGTTCATAACCTAGGTTAGATTTTACATACATCTTGTTAATGTTGACTACTTAGTTACGCTTTATATTTGTGGTGTTGGATTAGTCACGCTTGGCCAACTAGGGCTTCTATTATTCATTGTTCTTTGAGTTCTACCATTGATTTTCCCATCTCCTGGCCTTTGTTTAGCCACCCATTTTCCATATTACATTTTGTTTGTCCCATCTACCTATTTGGCTCCAAAATATTGTTTTGCTCCTTTCCACTTATGCCATACAAGTTCATTTGACTTTCTTTTGTTTGATTACCTATTCGAAATTACCATTAGTCCCTTTGGCAGCTTGCTGTTTCATTCCGCAGGTTGCATTGTTTGTTCCATTGTTTCATTCACTTTGCCTCCATTATTATTGGTCACCACTCCACTCTTGGCTTCTAGTTGAGTTCTCATTGTTGCCTCTATCTAACCTTTCACCCCTATTCCATTGGTCTCTTTATCCACTCCATTGGTTCCATTTTGCTCACTCTAATTTATCTTTATGTGCATTGTTTTCTCCATTTCTTCCTGTTGCTCTTTGATTTTACGTTGTAGGTTCTCTATTTTTTTGGCCACCGTGGTTGCTCTATTTATTGTCTATTTTGTTCCATTCGTCTTATCTGCTCTGCTCTTCTCCTTATCCTGGGTTCATCTTTTCGGTTCCTTCAAACTTTGTTGTCTCCATTTGTTTTTCTTATTCCATATTCTCCATTAACTCTTTATCTGTGTATTTTGTTTCGTGGTTTTGGTTGTTTTTCTCCCAACAATTCCTTTTCAATCTTTCACTGCATTGTTTCATTTGTTCTCTTTATGCACTTTGTTGTTTTGGTACTCTAGCACAATTCCTTTTCCATTCTCAAGAGAATATTTAAGAATCTAAAGGAATCTAGAGTAATCTGGGATAACCTTTGGAATCAAGGAAATATCAAGAGAATCTTAAGGATTCTATGGGATTTAAAAGAAGATAGGGGAATCTAAGAGAATCTTCAAAAAATGTTTGAGAATCTAGGGGAATCTTGATGGAATCTTAGAGAATCTAGTGGAATCTTCATAGAATCTAAGGGAATCTAGGAGAATCTACTTAGAATCTTGGGGAATCCAAAGAAATCTTCAGATAATCTTCGAAATCTAGGGGAATCTTTGTAGAACCTTAAGAATCTAGGGGATGTTTATGGGATTTTAGGGAATTTAGGGGGAATCGAAGGGGATCTAGTGTAATCTTTGACACTAGATGTGTTCTAAAGGGGAATCTTCATAGAATCTAAGGAAATCTAGAAGAATCTACATGGAATCTTGAGGAATCTTAGGATAATCTTTGGGAATCTAGGGGAATCTCAAGAGAATCTTTAAGAATCTTAAGGAATCTAAGGTAATCTTCATAAAATCTTTGAGTATCTAGAGAATCTTGGTAGAATCTTGGAGAATCTCTATAGAATCTTCATCACATGACTTTAAATTTTATTTGTAGTCGAATTTGTACAATTCCTCGAGGAATCATCCGTGGATCTTGGGAAATATAAGCGAAAATTGATGGAATCTCATGGAATCTAGGGAAGTCTTCCTAGAGTCTTGGAGAATCTAAGAGAATCATTATAGGATCTTTGTTGGATGGCACTGCATTTGGCTTCTAGTTGAATTTGTATAGTCTCTCATAGTACAATAACTTGTATATATATATATATTTTGTTGCCATTTTTTTAAAAATGTTTTGTTGATGTATTCTGTTCCACAACTATATCGGCAGATTAAATGCAATAAAACAAAGCTAACCGTAAGGCCAATGCCAACTTGTCTACGCAGCTAGGGATCCAAGGACAGTCGAACAAGACAGGAGACCCCACCAAGATGAAGAGACCCCGGACAGGCAACCCATTGCAAGGAACCTGTTTGAGGAATTTGGCCCCATGACTCCTGAAGAGGAGATGTCTCAAATGAAGTCAGACCTTCAGCAGATAAAAGCCTTACTGGCGGCACAAGCAGCAGTCGGGCCAGATCATAACATCCAAATGCCGCAGGCAACACCTTAAAAGACGGGGAAAGATAAGAAGAGGAGCAAGAGAAGGAGGCCCCCAGCACGATAATTCCTACCCGTACAAAGCCACAATCTGGACCGACCGAGGAAGAAGAGGTACAAGACCGCAGAGAGGGCAGACTCAAGGTCACAGGGACCTCAGATTACCAGAAGAAAGTATATTCCGCACTCAGCAATGTGTGGAAGGCAAGGAAGCTCGAACAGTTCTCCGGCGACAACAGGTCAGGCATGGAGGCAGAGGCCTGGCTAGATGAGATGAACGAGTACGGTAATGCCTACGGAATGAAGGACAAAGACAAGGGCAGGGTGGCAACAACCAACCTCAAGAGGGCAGCTCGTATATGGTGGAAAGGATATGCAAAGTCGCATAAGCTAAGCCGAGATAGCTGCAGGTTTCGGAAGTTTTCAAAGGCATTTAAGCGACACTATGTATCAAGAGAGCACAAATGCCACATGATGCGCCACTTCCATCTACCGCAATGTGGGGAACAAACTGGCATGTAAAAAATACTTAAAGAATTCATGAAGCCGAGGTCAGATGTGCCAAAGCTAAGTGAACGACACGCGGTCGAAGGATACATCGAGGGGCTAAATGATGAAATAAGGAAGCTAGTAAGAACTATCAACCCGCGAACAATATCAGAATCAGAATCAAAGGCCGTCAGCCTGCAAGGATCGGAGCCTCCAAACAGTGGGCAGAAGCAACACTACTACACGGACAAGGGCTAAGATCGGCGCTCATAGTCCGGGACCAAAGATAGTCCCGACCAAAGAAAGGCCCCATACAAAGGGAAACTATGGGAAGCAACAGAAAGAAAGTAGGTATCCTTTTAAGGATGTTTCACCAAGAGGGATCGAACTATTCGGCTAAAAGCGTCCTTTTTGCAAAAGTAATACCCTAAAGAGAAGAGGCAAGAGTGCATCGAGAAGCAACTCGCCTGTGTAAGCTTCCAACTGGGCCACAGGATAAGCAAACCGCCTGCTCGGTCATAAATGCTAAGAAGCGTAGATGGGCGGATGGGAAACTCCCTTTGATGACGACACGTGGGAAGCTCAGCGATTTCATATTGTGGTGAGGTCACATCTTTGCCGCCATAGATTCACATAAGGCGAAAATCAAGATCGTAATATCCACGAGGGAAGGTCAAAGCCAAGTCCTTTATAGTACTAATAGATACGGGAGCACCCACAATTTTGCATCCCCAAGAATGGTCGAGATGTTGAAGCTTAAGTCGCAAGAAGTCAAAACCAAACCCGTGGTATTAGCAAGTGGGGCAAGAAGGCATACCTACGGGAAAAGAATAAACTCGACATCGACTTGCCATGAATCAACATCCCCATGGGAGCCGAGGTGATGAACATAAGGAAGTACGATCCGATTATTGGCATGGAGTACCTCGCCCAAAGAAAGGCCATCATCGATCGTGGAAACCGCGAAAGTGACCTTTGGCGCTCTAAACGGCAAAATCATAGAGATTGCAGTGTAAGGAAGTTGTGCCTATCATGCAATGTATGTCTAGTAAGTGGCTGCCAAGCGCATAAGGAGCGAAAGCTGTGTAGCCTATGTCTTCAAGCTTCGTGATGGAAGATCCCTAATTAGAAGAAAGCGAGGAAGACAAGGTGCTCAACAAGCTACCAAAATAGATAGCTAAGTTGGTTAAAGGAGTTCCATGATCTCTTTCCAGACGAGATCAAGAAACTTCCTCCTTACAGGGGAGTTGAGTGTGAGATAGCACTCGAACCAGGGACAAAGCCAACAAGCAAAGCGCCATACAGGATGACGACGCAAGAACTAGTCGAGTTGAAGAAGCAATTGCAGGAGTTGCTCGAACTAGGATTCATCAAACCTAGCGTCTCGCCATTTGGGACACCCATCCTTTTTGTGAAGAAGAAGGATGGTAGCTTGAGGATGTGCATAGATTACAGGCAGCTAAACAAGCACACCATCAAGAACAAATATGCACTCCCAAGATCGAACGACCTGATGGATCAACTCTAAGGCGCAAAGGTATTCTCCAAGATAGACTTGAGGTCAGGTTACCATGAAATCAGGATCAAGGAGGAAGACGTCCACAAAACAACATTCAGAACCAGATATGGGCATTACGAGTTCACCGTAATGCCCTTTAGTTTGTCAAACGCCCCAGCAACGTTCATGAGACTTATGAACGACATCTTCAGGGAATTCCTAGATGCTTTCGTCATAGTATTCTTTGACGACATTCTAGTATACAGCAAATCCTGGAAGAACATATACAACACCTCAGGAAAGTGCTCGAGAAGCTCAGAAGGCACCAGTTGTACGCGAAGTTGTCAAAGTGTCACTTCGCAACGGAGAGAGTAGACTACCTGGGACACGTAATTTCAGCAGAGGGAATTTCAACAGATCCTGCCAAGATTGAAGCAGTGATACAATGGCCGGCGCCAAAGAACATCCACGAGGTCAGAAGCTTTCTCGGCCTAGCAGGATACTATAGGAAGTTCGTGAAGAACTTTGCAAAGATAGCAGCCCCGTTAACAGATTTGACAAGGGCGGAAAAGGTAAAAGATTGGGCAGAGCACTGGTAGAAGAAAGCCCAAGCGGGATTCGACTTGTTGAAGGAAGCTTTGACAACCGCCCCCATCCTAACCTTGCCAGACCCCGAGAAGGACAAGCTTGTAGCGACAGATGCAAGCAAAATTGCTACAGGCGCAGTGCTGATGTAAGAAGAGCGAGTTGTAGCTTATGATTCGCGGAAAATGAACGACGCCGAAACGCGCTACCCGACTCGTGATCAAGAGTTGCTTGCAGTTGTCAGGGCATTAAGGATTTGGAGGCACTACCTCTTGGGAAGGAAGTTCCAACTTGACACGGATCATCAGAGTCTCCAATACGTATTCACGCAACCACATCTCAACCTCAGGCAAAGAAGGTGGATGGAGTTCCTCGAGGAATACGACTTCGACATAGTTTATAAGCCAGGGAAGCTCAATGTGGTAGCAGATGCACTTTCAAGGCACCCCCTGACAACAAGAGTCCATTGCAACGCAATCTCCACGCTCTCCAGCGACTTCGGAAAGAAGATCGAAGAAACCTTGTCGACAGATGCAGACTTCAGGGAAGTATGGGCAAGCTTGTGCAAGGAGGCAAGAAAAGATAAGGAGAGGGAGACCTTCAAAATTTTTAAGAAGGAAGGTAACCTTTTATACCACAAGAACAAGTTGTGTGTGCCTGGATCATCAGGGGTGAGGAAGTTGATTCTCCACGACACCCACAACAGTCCAATAGCTGGCCACGCAGGATTTATGAAGACATACTTTAAAATCCAAAGCAGTTATTATTGGCCAGGGATGAAGAAGCAGATAGCTCGCTATATCAAAGAGTGTCAACTGTGTCAGCAGACGAAGGCAGAGCAGCTTCGAATTCCAGGGGCATTGGAACCATTAGCGGTGTCGAACGCTAAGTGGGAGGTCATCAGTATGGACTTCATAACAGTGCTCCCGAGGACAGTAAGAGGGAAAGATGCCTTGATGGTTGTGGTCGATAAGTTGTCGAAGATGGCACACTTCGTGCCTTGCAGGACCACCGACACAGCCATGGATACAACGAAGCTCTTCATCAAGGAAATCTTCAGGCTCCATGGCATGCCGAGGGAAATCATCTCCGACAGAGACCCGAAGTTCATAAGTGCCTTTTGGCAGGATCTTTTTGCGACGATTCCGACGAAGCTGTCCATGAGCACGGCCTATCATCCTCAGACGGATGGGCAAACAGAACGGACCAACGGAATTTTGGAAGACATGCTACCAAAACCATGTCCGAACAAGCGAGTATGTGGGAAGAGTTTATTCACTTTGGTTGAGTTCTTTATAATAGCAACCGAAAGCGTGAATCATCCCAGATGTCGCCGCTCATGATCAACTACGGCTACCAATGTCTAACTCCGCATTAATTTGGCACAATCGCGGTCAAAGGTAGAGGTTTCAAGAAGAAATGTTGGTCGACATGCAAAGAGCTGGTAGAAGAGGTCCGAGGATATCTTCTTGCAGCAAGGAGTCGACAAAAGAGCATCGCCGACAAGCACCGAACAGTCAGAGAGTTCCAAGTTGGCGACAACGTTTGGCTCAAGATCAAAGTGAAGCAGGCGAAGCTCCGCATCGGAAATTGTAAGAAGCTCGCTCCAAGGTGGGCTGGTCCCTTCAGAATAGTCAAGAGAGTAGGTAATCAATCCTACAAGTTAGACCTGCCAGCACACCTGAAAATTCATAAGGTCTTCCACGTGAGTTTATTGAAGAAGCATACTCCAAACCCAGAAGAAGTCTTGGACACACCAACATTGTTGGAAATGACAGAAGAGCAGCTAGAGATAGTCCCAGACTTGATCCTTGATAAAGCAATCAAGAAGACAAGGAGATCAGAGTTTCTCCAATATTTGGTCAAGTGGAAACACTTGCCGGTGGAAGACGCGACGTGGGTACTTAAGCAGGACCTCATAAGGCAGTACCCGGAGTTCATGGAGCAATGGGACGGCAAGGCCATCTCCGAAGAAATCGGCTCAGGCATGTCGATTGATGCTTAGATTAATTTCATGTGTAGTAAGATTAATCTACGCATGCAGCCTATGCTAAGTATGGGTTGCATGCATTGTTACCGATGATGGGACCACTACGGTGATCTCTAGGACGTGGTGTAATGTCATTGTAGGCATGACTGCGGTTCTGCTTGGATTAGTTGTAAAGTAGATTAAAAGTCTACTCCGTCTCACGTAAGTAGACGATCTCAAGAGATAAGAGGCCATTGAGGAATGAGATAAGAAAGCACCTTAGTCAATGCCTATGGGAAGGATGCCATTGATAGGGCAACTAAAAAGGCATGAGTGTCATCTTAGGCATTAATGCCTACGGGCCACGATGGAAGAAGCATCCTCTTCCCACGGGAGATTAGTCATGCATTCATTTAGTTAATTAGATGGGTGCCCTGGGGTTCACTAAGTGGGGGTGGCAACTAAAGGTGATCAAAAACATGAGTGTCATCTTGAAAGGCAAACCGGCAAAAGTTTAGTAGTGGCAAAAAACCCCTACCTCTTAACGGATAATGCATGGAAGAAAAACCCCCTACAAGTCACCGAGATTGTATGGCATTCATTTAGTTAATTAGATGGGTGGTCCCCTTATAACCATAATATTATTAATTATTAAAATGGTACTAACGTAGTATCGACCTGCAGGCCAATAGAGCACTCCGGAGGGCAAAGGGGTCGAGCTACAAAGACTTGCAACACAAGTGTAATTGAAATATGTTGCAAGGAATGAAGAGTACCGGGAAGCATAATAGATATGTGATTGATAAACTTAGATAAACACAAATATTGTATGAATTTATTGAATAAAGTAATGTCATAATAATGTTTAAAAAAAAAATATTACCTTAAGGTAATTCAAATAAATGTGTAAGTTAATAATGATAAATTGTATGCATCAAGTTGGTTGCAGGACAAGCAGATCCCAAGGTGGGGAGACCCCCGATGCTGCGGACAACATCATTTTAAGGTGGGGAGAATGTGACGTCCCAGTACGATATACGGTGCCAAGACGTATACCGTACTGCACCGTCATGCGTATACGCCATTTCAATTGACGTGTACGCCGACGTATAGCCAAGCAAGTAGTGCCCTAGGGGGCAACTTGCAAGTGTGTGCACATTATGAATGTGTACACTTTAACCACTAAATATTAAGTGGGCATGCCAAGGGTCGTTGGAAACCCTAACCCTAACTGATAGCCTATGTAAGGCAACCAAACCCTAACTTTCCATTTTCGTCCGCAGCCCTTCCAAGCTTCGTTTTGCGCGCTCCAAGAGTCAATCTCGACTCCCGAGATCCGCCCGAAAGCCTAGCTCGCCGCCTTCCTTCCGAATCGCGATCTTCAAGCAAGACAAATACATGGAAGCATTCAGAGCAGGAGGAGCAAGCCAGTGGATCAGAGGGGATCGTAGTTTGCCAATTCAATAGTCTAATCCAGCCCCGACATAGAATGAGTAAGGTTTAGCCTATTAAATTAGCCCATAGCAGCCACATAGACCTCCGGATAGTACTTTTCTTTTTCTTCCCATTAAAATCAATTGAAATTTTTTTGAATTGAAGCCATAACTAAAGAACCTCTCTCCGTGGATGTAGATTAGATATTATTCATTTTAGTTCTTCGATGATATGGATGTATTGATGACCCTGATATGATGTATTGATGATCTCTCTGTGGACTCATTGTATTGGAAAGGGGGTAGAGGCCTAAAAGCCTAGTAGTTGATGCTCCTAGCTAGTCCCTCTTTAGTGCACTACTACATTTCTACTGCGGTACAAGAACCAAACCTGGTTGTGGGTGGAGGGACTAGACTGGCTTACAAGGAGGCGCATGTCCTGACTCATGAATAGTCCCTCTGGTAGTAAGGCCTATCGGGGACTATAGCTTATCTAATGCACCGCCATCCAGAGATGGCTTTTTGCATGGGTTTGACACTCTTGGGGTGGTGTACACCTTCCATGGAGTTCGGGAGCACGGGCAAGGCCCCCTAGTCGCCTTTGAGTCAAATGATGCTAGCCTCGTGGGAGAAATCCTTACCTGCCCCATCGAAACTGGGGAGATGCAACCCAGGAATAGCCCCTTTGGCTATGCATCCGGCGGGCTACAGTCAAGTCCCAAGACTTGTCAACCTACTCTGCAAAGTGTGCACAGGAGGGGCGGATGGAGCGGACTACCCAATTGCCATGTTCCTTTGCCACCAACTCCACCGCTATTGCACTCCGCCTGCTTGACCTCCCGGAGACCCAAGCTTGTGTCGGCCCACCCCGGTTCGAGCCCGGTAGAATTCCCTTATGTGATGTACTGATCTTTGTCTATGCAGATATGTGATGAGCCATTTCTCGAGGTGGTCATATGTTATTGATGTATGTGCTACTGACATGTATATTACGCTTCCGCAGCTAGGTAGGCCCTGAGGGAGACAGGGTAAATGACCCCTTCATTCTTCCCACTGGAACACTTCAAGGTTGCAGTGATACGTGGAGGGCCCTATATTAGCATGGAGCTGGTATGGGGGATGAACTCCTGGTTGTATACGGTGAGTGCATCGTATATGAGTAGGGGACGTCACAACCCTCGGTAGGGAAATGAAGCTATAGGAACAACAGACAAGGCCATGACGACGTCGACAACGTAAAGATCTTAAATGACTAATGAACCAGAAAACACCACACTAGCAAAAGAAACTATAACACGAACTAACCTAACCAGCAATAGAAAAAGAGCCAGAGACAAAGAATCAAAGATGGAATGATGAAATTAGACTAAACGAGAATAACATCAACCAAGTTAAACGAAACAACAAGCCGAAGGAACTCAAAGAAGGAAACAATGCAACCACAACAAAATAAAGGAATGATATTCTGTAGAATGGTCCTGAGAGCACATATATCAACCCAAGGTCAATGCAACAAATGAAACAAAATGCACAGATAAGGAGCTAGAATGTATAGACAAGGAGTGAACAGGGAACATGGAGCAAGTGAAAAAACGCAGAAAGAGGAGCAAGGAAGGAGAGGCAAAAATACCAGAATAAGGGAGTGCAAAAAGAAGTAAAGGAATAACAAAGATAAATTAGAATAATGCAACTAAGAAGGCAGATGGGGCAAGTAACGAGTGCTAGAGCACCGAAAAACGAAAAAACATAAAATGAACCAATGGAACAATGTGGTGATTCCCAAATATTATCCTAAGATTCCTCTAGATTCTCCATGATTCCATGTAGATTCTTCTAGATTCCCTAAGATTCTATAAAGATTCCCCTGTAACACAAATCTACTATCAAAGATTCCCCTAGATCCCTTGGAATCTCCCGCGATTCCCTAAGATTCCACATAGATCCCCCAGATTCTTAAGGTTCTATAAAGATTCCCCAAGATTCTATGTAGATCCGTTTAGATTCCCCAAGATTCTATGTAGGTTCTCCTAGATTGGCTTAAATTCTATGAAGATCCCCTTAGATATCTAAGATTCCATCAAGATTTCCCTCGATTCTTAAACCTTTTTTGACGGTTTTCTTAGATTCCCCTAGATTCTTTTGAGATTCCCATAGATTCCTTAAGATTCTATTGAGATTCCCTTGATTTTCAAAGATTATCCGAAGATTCCTCTATTCCCTAAGTTTCTACATAGATTCTCTTAGATTCCCTTAGATTCTATGAATATTCCCGTAGATTATCCAACATTGCACGGAATGATGTCAAAGCACTACTCATTGGAAAGCATTTGAGGAATTCAACGGCATGGGTCTCACTTTAAAGTCATTTGAAGGCCATGCAAAAAAGAAAGCTTCCAAGAAAGCTTCATAATTAATGAGTTGTCACCTCACTATCTTTTCAATAAATAAGGGTGCCACCTCACCTCCTTTAATAAGAAAATGAATGGCTAGGATTTCTCCTCCCCCTTTTGATCTAACGGTTAAAATTGCTTGCACCAAAACCACTTTTCAGAAGCTTCCTTGCACCTTCCTTATAAAAATCAAGGACCATGATTTCGCCTCCCCTTTTGATCCGATGGTTCAGGGATGTGTTGCATGCTTTCATGCATGGCCATGCATGCCCCATGCATGACTCATCCATAATCCAATGGCTCATGTCGCGCCACTCAATCAATGCCCCCAATCCGACGGTAAAGAAGCGTGTTATATATTTTTAACATGTCATATACACCATGGGTACATCGTTTTCAAGGCACACATAGAATAATTTTATACATATAATGATATAATAGCTTAATTACAATGCTACCGGGATCAAGAGTCTAACTATTCTTGAAATTGCCGGTAGGATGGGTTATCCTGGAGAAATTTCTTAACTTGGGCTGTTCCTAACGTCCCAAGTTCCTGAGGATATTTGTTGATGACCCACCCTGCAAGGCTGTCACCAAGTCTTCTACCCTGCGGTCGGAAGTGTAGACCGCGGTCACTGCTAGTCTTCCCTGCCGTCGGTAAGGCACGGCGAAGTCGAAGATGTCAAGTGCCATTGCTCTCTTGACTAAGATGGCGTAGTCGGTGTTTGGAGCCAACCGAGCATGCCTGCCAAAGCCTGAGAGTGTGATAAGCATGAACACTCCTTCGCCCCTTGGGCTGAATTTGCGGTGAATTACCGCTATTCTCCCGTCCATCAGCAGAGGAAGATAGTACCTCAGCGACCTGTCCCTGCCGGATGCTGTTGATTCGTCGTCACCTCGGGCACCGGCTCTATGTCTTCCTGCATACTCATCGACGTCAATCTCTATGAGTTCTCCATAGTCTCTGATTGTCGATGTGATTCGCCGCAGGTCGATCTCGCCTCTTCTTTGAACACCTGTGGGGGCTGGTGTCGAAGAACTCGGCATCAAAATGTTCGTGGGTCTTGCTAACGGATCCCCATCCGGGTTTGATGGTATAGAATTCTTCTTCGATGGCGTGTCCCGAAGCCCATTGCAACGGATGCTGTTGTATGCTCGATATCCTCAAGTCGAATTCCCCAGATAGGTGTCGGCTTCCCGGGACTGGATTGGGAAGTCCTAAGCCTCCCTACCGATGAAGTCATCCAGATCCGGGTCGGGCCGTAAGATACAAAGAACGCCAAGCTCTGCACTCCCCTCCTCGCATTCCCGAGATTTCGATGTCGCCAGAGCAAGTACCCCGGCCGCCGATGATGATGGGGGCTAGGCTTGTGATACCTAGCCCAAGCGGGGAGCCGATTCTTAGGGTCTCACGTCCCTGCTCAAAAATTGGCACCGTTGTTCGCTTAATCGGGCGCTTCTTCGTGGTCGAGCTCGACGCAGCCTTCGCTGCTGCTCGAAGTCGACGCTTCATCATCTGCTCTTCCTTCTTGTTCCGCTTGATATTGCAATAAGAGTTGTCCTTCTGCTGAGGAGGCTAAGGGGTCTATGTCCATGGGAGGAATAGAGGTTTCCCCCATGGGGTTCTGGGCTCGGTGGGGACATTGCCTAAGGCTGCTTGGAGTGACTGCCTAGGGACAAAATATCATGTGCAAGGGGGGAGCTGTACTAGGGACGGTCCTACTCTAGCTTAGAATTCGGTCATGACTTCCATGTAAGCTGGGGTTGCTTGCAACGTGGCTTGGACATCTATCTCTTTCCGGAAAACTTGAAAAATTGCATTGACATCAGCCTCAGCTGCATGGGCACGGGCGTTGTACCATCGCCTAAAATCAGCAGTTGCCATGGATCTAGAGGGGATTGGACTAACAAACAGATGCAAAAGCGCCTAAGGGAGCTGGAAAATCGCCTAGAAGGTCGGGAACAAACTTGTATGATGCTACGTGAGAAATGGTTTATAGACAAGGGAAAAACCCTAATTTTTGGATAGCTTGGAACAATCTTAGGGTTGGGCAAATCTCACGTATTTTGAGGTCGAAATGAGGATTGGAAATCTAATTTGAGGGTTTGAGTATGAATAGGACTGTCTAATGAACCTATTGCGACAAACTAGAGGTCAATTGGGTGTGGAATGAGAGAGAAGATGCTGGAGGGTCTCACATTGTGCGCCTGGGGCTCGTCCTAAAATTTAGGTTAGGCCTCAGACGCATAGTGTGAGACAATTGGCCCAACTTGGTCAATACTTGTCCAATCTGGGTAAACTAAGGGTCAAAACATACTAGTCTCATCGAGTTGGGCAAGATTGACCCCTTACTTGGTCGATTTGGAGGTGTTTTGGACCACTTTTGATGTGCCCAGGGCTCGACCTAAATTTTAGGTTAGTGCTCTGGCGCACAGTGTGAGACATTTCTCACAAATCGATCTAAATATGTCCAATTCGACTAAAAAAAAGCCATTACTTGCTAACTCAACTTAATTAAGTACATTTATACACTTATAATTTACTCAAAAACACTTTGTATTCACAAAATTTATGATTTACAAAATTAATAAGGCTCCCCTTTAATATGACTGGCCAAGTGCATATCTTTCTTCATTAGGGTTACTCTTTTGGCATGTACCGTGCATGCCGTTGCGTCTTCAAAATGTTGCACGAGTTTCTGCTCCGCTGCTTCTTGTAAGGCTAGCAGCATCTCGCCTGTTACTCTCATGCTGGAGTCGTATTCTTGCACGACTTCCTTTACGAGCCTGGCGAAGGGAGCACGGGGGATAAGGAAGCCGAAACTCCTCTGGAAGTGCCGGATCTCCCTGATTGCTCGATTCAGCTTCGAGTGGGCTTTCCTTTTCGGCGGCTTCTTTGGAGGTACGGGCTTCTCTGGCGGTGGCTTTAGGGTCTGCTTCTTCGATGGCCGTCCATCTATGACAAATGTGACCTTATTCGCCTGATAATAGGAGTTGTAGGCCTCCCATTTCTTCATGTACTGCTGGTGCTCCTTCAGCTTCTTCTGATAGACCCTGATAGGGTCTATCACGTATGACTCCCGGGCAGGGCCGCGGTGGCTTCTTCGAGTCCTTTTCCTGAGTCGGGTAGGGCGGGGGTACTTGCACCTGCTCTGGCTACTCCTGGTCTCCCTGCTCGTCACCTGGGGGCTTGGAAGAACTCCCACCTTCAAGGTTAGGGTTGAAGTCTTCGTCGTCTGAATCATTAGAGGAGACTGACTGGTCGACTGGCCGTTCCCTGATGACTACCTTGATGTTTGGCATCTTCTTCAACTTCCTCTTGGGCTCCTCCACGTATTTGCCCTTTTTCTTCTTCTTCTTTTCCTCGGCCTCCTTGGCCTCCTTTTCCTCCCTCTTTCTCTTCTTCTCGGCCCTTTTCTTCTCTCGGCCGTTCCTTTCCTTTTACCTCGTGCATCGGATCATACCTCGAGCTGCTCCTCCCCTCGGTCGGCTCGAGGGTTGGCTCCCCTGCTCTTCATGTACCTCCAAGCTGCTCTTGCTCGCCTTATCTTGCTTCTCCTTCTCCATCTGCTTCTAGGTACTCTTTGGATTTCGTAATTCGCCTTCTATTTCCTCGAGCATACATCGATGTGACGTTCGGCCTGATATCACGGTCCGGGATGTATCTTTATCTTGCCTATAAATGGAAGCGTGCCGCGTTACTCCGGCCCAGCGTGTGCGCGGCGATGTGGCAATTGGGGTAGCCCTAGGGGCAACTTGCAAGGTATGTGCATTTTATTATTAATGTGCACATTTACCAATGTGCACATTTATTAAGGTGCACACATTTCCATGTAGATACATTTATGCCACCTAGCCATTAAAGGCAAGTGGGCCATACCCTATTATCCCACATGCCTAAAGGGATAATTGGAAAACCCTAGCCCTAACCCCTTGTCTATTTAGGTAGGAGAAACCCTAACTTGCCCATTTTCGCCTAGGGTTTTAGAGCTCGCTTTGGCCGCTCCAAGAGCCAAAACCGCCTCCCCAA
Source organism: Isoetes taiwanensis (assembly GCA_021234155.1). NCBI lineage: Eukaryota > Viridiplantae > Streptophyta > Lycopodiopsida > Isoetales > Isoetaceae > Isoetes > Isoetes taiwanensis. The sequence continues at coordinate 15,028,070 of JAJEKV010000008.1, read as the reverse complement.
ACTCGTTCGGAGCTTAATGCACCATTAGTTTCCCTTGATTCGAAAGCAACTTTTAGCAGGATGATCGAAGAGCAAAGCAGGAGCGGGCCAAGGATCAGGTATTTCGTCAATTTAATAGCCTAAACCATCTCTTAGCCATGAAGTCGACCGCATTCGGGCTGCCCCCTCCTCTCGACATGAAGCCTCGGTGGTGGCCATCTTCGTGCACTCATCCGTCATTATCTTCCTGTTCTCGAGACCCTTCCACTTCTCATGCCTCCACTTCAGCAGCCCTCGTGATTCCAGCCGGGCCAAAACCAACAGCCGTACCTTCACGCCAGACTTCCCCGGTCATGTTCAAAACCAGACTAACGCGATGTCACTTCTCTTCCTCCACCACCACGCCTTCCACTTCCCGTCATGCCTCCCAACAATCGCAGACAAGGCAGCAACAGGGCCCGGCACCTCCAAATCCTCGCCAGCTTCTATACCAATTCCAGCAGGATGTTCAAGCTGCCGCCCTGCAGTTACAAGCATCACATGACGCTTTCATGAATGGTGTTCAGGCGTCCCTGGAGGCTTCGGATGCAGTTCACCGAGACCTTCAAGCTACCACTGCACAAATTCAAACTCTGGAGGCCAAACTTCAAGAAAAGCACGAGGCTCTATTACAGGTCCGTGTGGATCTCAAAAATGCTCAGGATCAGACCAGCCTGCTTGAAGATCAACAGGCTCAACTCCAAACCACAATTCAGGACTTGTTGGAGCAGAACAAGACAAAAGATACCCTCTTGGGTGACAAGGAGAAAGACATTGCTAAGCTAGACACCTTGTACTCGGAGCTTTCTCACAATTACCGCACTCAAGTTCATGACCTTACCGAGCGTGATGCTAGACTCACCTCCCTCGAAGCTCAGCTTTCCACGCTGACCAATCAGCTAACGCCCCTCCAGATCAGCTTTGAGGCTCGTAAACGTAAGGTCATCGATGACGCCGAGATTGCCACGCCGACTCCAAACCTGTGGCAATCCTCTTCACATGCCAAGCGCCTTATTAAACGGGTCCGTGATCAGTCACGCCTTCTATTAGAAAAGGAGACCGGATCCGCGGACTGAACATCAGCTCCGAAGAAGCGCCTCAATCTCTGGAAGAAGCCCAAAACAAACGGGAGGGATATCGACATTGCTACCAACATCCCCCGTGGACTTTCTACTCCTTCCAAACTATCTTGACTATGTGGTGGCCCGGACGGCACTTTTCCTTTTGAAGTGGTACGGCCAATGGCAATGTTCATCGGGCCAGGCACTCAAAAGTACGTGATTTCCTTCGGATCTGGCGGATCTTTCAGAAGACAAGGGTTTATTTTGTGCCCTCTTAGTCTTTGATCAGCTCAATTTGAAGACCCCGACTTGGTCATTTTTTCGTGTTGTTCAGCCAATGGCTTATGTTTTCATGACTTCTACCCGGGCGGATCTCCATGATAAATTCGAGATGAGGCCCATTGTGTTTTTCGAGGCAACTCAATGCTGCTTGGTTGTTATCACCAACCAACCCATATTTCAAGGATCCCGCTTCGGGTCTCGACTTTTGAACGTGAGTACATGCTCGAACTTTGCTCAAGCACTTACCTCCGTATGGCGGCTGAAACATTGGAACAGTAAACAAAATTTAGGCGATCTTGACGATCTTGAGTTCGCCCTTTAAATTTATATGCAAAGACTTGGGAGGCTACAATCAACTACGTGGCCTCGAAAGCAAGACCATCCCAACGGGTTGGGTAAATCCTCCTGTCTATCAATTACTCTCTACTTCAGAGTGGGACTATTGGTGTCGTGCTCTTGATCAGAATCTTGTTCGAGAATTTAGGGACATGGCTCTGCAACCCACGCACACGGACATGCTTCCCTCTCCATATGCTTCCTTAGGAGTCCCTCCACGCCCATGGTTCCTCTCTTCTCGACCGGGCGTCTTCCTTTTGGACGGAAGGTCATGGATGGCCATCTTGGGTCGACTCGTTTCTCGGATCTCGATGGATCTCCGGTGGGATCCCCGATTTGTCAGACGCTCCCATTGGGAGGATAATGCCACCTTGGACACTACTGAGAATTGGCTCTATATTGCTAATGAGCGTGGTTGGCAACGGCCTGCTGATGCTCTTCATGGCCTTGATACCTTCTTGCATCGCCGCCACCTCACCGGACCCTTGATGCGATAATCAAGCTGGTTTATGTGCCGCCTGGATGCATCCTGGTAAGCTCTTTAAATCGGCAGCGCGTCAATCTTTACTGCAACCGAATGCCGCCACAAGGTGCCGGTCTCCGGACCTGCCTTCTCATGGAGTGCGGTTTGTTCCTTGGACGCACATGCTGCCCTGGAAGACATGGTGCGCTCTCACTTCCTCATTGATGCCGATCCTGCCCTTGGGCTCAACACTCCTGATGCTCTTCAGACACGCCAAGACCTCATTGGCAATTATCACAATGGCGCCCGCCCTCATTCCCGTGAGGAACATTTTCACACTGCTGGCTTCCCGCCATCGGAAACGCTTCCTCCTTTTCTTCACTCTGAGTGTCGTTTGGTGGGGGGGAGTGTTAGTCCTGTGCCTCCTAGTACAGGACTATTCATGCATACGACGGACCAAGTCAAGGCCAAGGATCCACAACCAGGCGCAGGTCAGTCGTCAAAGGCTCAGCAGAAGACCAAGCAGACCACGCAGACAAAGACCACGCCTAGGCGGCGCTCAGACAAGTGACGGCCCGTCACCGCCCGCGACAGCATCAGCGTGATTTCAGGCTTTTCAAGAGGCACCGCCAGCATTCCTGCAAAAGGCCTCCTTCCAGGAGTCGGCACCGAAATCAGTCAGAGTGTCTATATTGGGCCAAAGGCCATTATACTATATATATGAGTAGAGCTAGCACATGAGTTTTTAGATGAGTTTTGAGTCTTGTCTCATTTCAGTTTTCTCTCCATTGCGAGAGCTCATGTATCTTCATTGACATCAAGGAAGCTCATTATTGTGATCTCATTGTTCTCTTTTGTTTTCTTTTCCCTTTTCCTTGTTTTTCTTGCAAATCCCTCGGATTCTCCTGTTAGACCCAAGGGTCCTCACAGAGGGCTGTCTTGCAGGAGTTCCCGAACCCAGACCCCAAACAGAATTTTAAGCTAGGAATTAGTTAGAATTGACACGTTACATTTCTAAAAACATGCTTAGAAAGTATAAAATTTAGCATCAGAAATTACCATGTCTTGCACGTCGCGCCAGGACAGAAAATGAACTTTTCATTATCGGTCTGGGCGCAACGTGTGAGACCATGTTTAAATTTAGGTGTTTTAGGTGACCCAAAGAGGTAGTTTGAAATTTGACCTAAAATGGCCCGCCTATAAATAGATGTAGAACCCCCATTTCCACGTTCTTCCTTAGAACTCGCCTCGCTTGCCAAGGCATCTTCCGGCGCGATGATACTGGATCGACGAACCGCCAAATATGGCCCTGGCCAAAGCAGATCGCCAGAAGCCCCGCCAGCGAATCTTCTAGCCCATGATCCCGCCCTCGATACTGTAGAATATTTCAGACGCCTCGTGCATGGCCGCTTCCATCGAAAGTGAGGAGGCAGAGTCGAACTAACACCAAAGCCGGGCGATCCCAAAGAGCGAGAGGAGGATGCACACTCCGATGCGAGAACAGAGGTCCTAGGCGAGGAGCAGCCGGACATCATGCACCAGATCCTCGAAGAAATCGCCGAGGAGGAAAGGAGGAGGAAAGAGGAACAAGATCGGGTGGCCGAGGAACGTGAAGAGCAGAGGCAGCCAACCATCGAGGAGCAACTTGAAGCTTGGGCTCGTTTGAAGGAGGCTGAAGAGAGAGAGGAACAATGCAAGCAAATCGAGGCTCGACCTACCTGAAGAAGAGGACCTCAAGGGCGCTTATCAAGAAGTACGGCCAAAGAGCCACCGAAAGGAAGAGAAAGAGGCAAGAGGAGGAGCCGAGCAACAACCGCAAGCCAAAAAAGGAAGGGAAAGGGCATAAAGGCTGGCAAAAGAACAGCCATGAGGGTTGAGCGGTAAGGGGTTTAGTCATCAACGAGCCATCAGCGACCAGACCCCGCCTCCACCGACGATTCGGGGATGAAGACTACGTCCCCAACACTGAGGGGGCAAGCTCGTCAAAACCCCCGCTAGGGAGTGTAGTACCGAGTAGGTAGCACCGAGCAGAGCAGCCCCGCAGCACCGAAGCCCCCACCCTACCCAACGTGGGATAGGGTCAAAGCACCGCGGCCACAACGGGAGGCGTATGTGATAGACCCCGTAAAGGTCTATCAAAAGAAGATGAAGGAACACAATGCCTTCATGGCGAAGTGGGAGGCATATAACACATACTATCAGGAGAACAGGGTACGGACTATCGAAGGTGGGCAGCCGATGAAGAGCCAGACCCTGAAGCCGCCACCACCGAAGCCCAAGCCTCCTAGAGCACCAGGGAAGAAGCGGACCGGCAGGAAGGAGACGGAGCAGAGAGCCCTCAAGGAGATCCGGCACTTTCAGCGTAGTTACGGGTTTTTGATCCCCCGCGCACCGTTCCAACGCCTAGTCCGAGAGGTTATGCAAGAGTACAACACGGACATGAGGGTGACCGACGAGATGTTGCTGGCCCTGCAGGAGGCAGCAGAGCAAAAACTGGTGCAGCATTTTGAAGATTCGATGGCCTGCATAGTTCATGCGAAGAGGGTCACACTCATGAGGCAGGATATGCATCTTGCTAGACACATCAAGGGAGAACGCCCTTAAACCTTTTGTAAATAATAGAAAATTTTTGTTAATATAAAGAATTTTTGGGTAAATAATATGTTTAATCTTGCTTAATTAAGTTAAGATATTGAATTCTGGCTCTTGTTTTGGTTAAATTGGACATTTTGAGCAAAATTGAGACGATGTCTCACACGTCGCGCCAGGACAGAATTTAATGAACTTTTCATTTTCGGGCTGGGCGCAACGTATGAGACCATACCCAAATATGCCCAAAACTGCTCCAAATTGACCAAATAAGGGGTCAATTCTGCCTAACTCGACGAGTCCAGTAAGATTAGACCCTTACATCAGCCAAATTGGACAAGTTTAATCCAATTAGAGTCAATGTCTCACACGTCGCGCCAGGGCAGAAAATGAACTTCTCATTCCGGTCTGGGCGCAACGTGTGAGACCTCTCAGCAATTGCTCCATCATGCTACATCCAAATGACCTCCAGTTGTTGCAATAGGTTCATTAGTTGATCTTAGCATGCTCAAACCCTAAAAGTAGTCTTCAAAGTCTCATTTGCACCTCTTAATAGGTCAGAATTGCCCAACCCCAGTAAAATTCTAAGTCATCCACAAATTAGGGTTTTCCCCTTTTCTATAAATAGGTCTCCCATTTCTCACTTAGCACCCTACAAGTTTGCTCCCGACTCTCTTCTTCGCTAGATCAATGGCCACTGCTGACTTCAGGCGATGGTACAGTGCCAGTGCCCATGCTGCCGAGGCTGATGTCAATGACATCTTCCGAGTGTTTAGGAAAGAAATAGATGTCCAAACCACTCTGAATGCAACCCCAGCATATAGACAAGTTTTAGCAGAGTTCCAAGCTAGGGTAGGACCCTCCCTAGTCCTCCCCTTGCATGTGATATTTTGTCCCCCGCCCATCCCTTCAAGCTCTTTGGGTGATGTCCCAACATCGCCAAGTACTTGACCAACAAGGCACATAGGGTTGCCAGATTACATGGTCCCTCGACAGTTGGGTGACCAAGTATTTCTCCTACACCGCCTTTAGCCATTTTCCTCTCCCACCGCGAAAAAACCCAATCGGGGAACTCTATCCCTCCCATGGAGGTGGACCCCATAGCAGCCTCCGGCAGCTAATAAGCAGATGCTTTTGCAATACCAAAGAAGAGCAAGAAGGAAGAGCGTAAGAAGAAGAATGGGAAGAGGACGAAAGTACACGGAGCTCAACCCAAAGGAGGAACGGGCGGCAAGCGTAAGAGGAGCTAGCCAACTACGAAAGCGGAGCTAGCCTCAGAGTCGCCTCCCCCACTTGGGCTAGGGCATCACAAGCCTAGCCCCCATCATCATCGACGGTGAGGAGTGCCTACCCCTCGCCGACATCCGTAACCTTCCCAATGCGTGGAGAACGAGTTCCAGATTGATGAGTTGTTGCACCAACCACGGAAGTCCGATTTGGACGACATCATCGGCAGGGGGAGTCTCGACTTTCCGCCATAAGTCGGGAAGCCGACACGAACTTCCGGACATCCGTGCCTACAAAGAACATCGTGCAAATGATGGAAGCCGAGAGCCGCTTAACGGAGGAGGAGTTCCTCGCGCCTCCAAGAATAGATGGGGATCCGTGGCAAGACCACGAGCATCTTAATGCCGAGCTCCTCCACACCACCTCCAGCAAGAGGAGCAGGGATCGACATCAGGCGGGTCGACTCGACAATCAGGGACTACCAGGAAATGACGGAGATAGAGGTCGACGAGTACGCCGGGAGGCATAGAGCTGGAGGCCAAGCAAGTGGAGAATCTTCGGCGACACACAATGACAGCAGAGTAAAAATTATGGGCACCTATTATATTTTATGTTATTAAGCATGGGCGATTTTCTAGTGTCTTTATATTTTTATTAATTAATACGTGGGCAATTTTTTCTAAACAAAAAAAATATTTTATTCGGATGAAAAATACAATTTGGTTTACAAGTTATTTTTTTCCATTCTTACACAACTTCAATAAACAAACATCAGCTATTAAGGAATGAAATACAATTTATTATCATAGTCATGGCCAAAATTTGGCATCACATTGAACATCACACCCCCATATCTTCCACACCAACTGTTTTTTATTGTGGTCTAGTACTAGCTGTTATGTGGCTTTTCCATAAACATTTTGATATTTCCTTTGTGCATGAACAATGGGTTCTACAAACCTCTATGAGCTTAAAGAGACCAGTGCTACAACTGGTGCTAGAAAATCTCTACTTTCAAATCTCTGAGTCATTACAGAGGTCGTTGCTATGAAATATCTGCCATAAAATCTTGCTAAATCAGGTCTAGTTCAAAAATACCTATGTCAATTATGAACAATGGTTATAACAAAGAAGGTTATCCCTCATTAATGTCAGTTATTTTAAATTTTTTAAACATTATTTTTGAAGATCATATATGGGCTAATCCATTTTTAAAATACCCATAAAAGAATCATGACATGGGCGATTTTCTCTTCTGACAAGATAAAAAAGAATTACACATGGGCGATTGCACATCTGAAAAATGCAAAACGGATCCTACTAATCTCTCAAATCTTAATCCTAGAATTAGAAATAAAATAGCCCATTTGCGATTAATCGTCCTTAATTTTTACCTTGAATGACAGGTCGCTGAGATACACCTGCCCCTGCTGCTGGATGGGAGAATAGCGATGATACACCGCAAATTCAGCCCCCGGGGTGAAGAAGGAGTGTTCATGCTTATTGCACTCTCAGGCTTCGGCAGGCATGCTCGAATAGCGGCAAATGTCGACTATGCTGTCCTAGTCAAGAGAGCAACGGCACTTGTTGGGGTGATCACCACTCACCACACTCGTCACCACTCACCACTCACCACACTCGTCACCACTCACCACTCACCACACTTGTCACCACTCACCACACTCATCATATACCGTATATAGAGTGATATACGCGCATGCACGCATGCAGGATATTTGCACGTATGCATTGTGGAGCCATTATGAGCGGTATTATCTGAGCAGAGAGAGAGAGAGCAGAGGGACGGTGTATTGAAGGAGATAGCATTTTGCTTGATCTAGCTATGGAGATGGTGAATCTTTGTGTTGTGCATTTTGATTTGATAGATTGAGCTTGGATTGTTGGATTTTTCATCCTTTTTGCAAGGTTAGAGTTCAGGCTCTAACAATTTGGCGACCACGGTGCTCGACAGACCATTAATCGGCAAGAATTTCCATTGAAAAAGGAGTTGTTAATACCATTGGTATTGGTGTTCGTCGATAAAGAACGACACCATTGTGAAAGGAGCAATTTCTTGTGTGAAGGGGATTTTGCCGTAATTGATTTGTGGAGTAAAATTTGACAAGGGGACCGGTGAGTCAATCTTTGGGCTCAAAATTGCATCAAGATTCAATTTCGTTTTCAGATTTGGGAGCAGATCTGGGGTCTAATTCTCAGATCCAGGAGGTTTTGATTCCATTTACCGATCTAGAAGGTAATCCAATTTCGTTTTTCAAATTGAAGGGAGATTCAATTTCGTTTTTCCAATTTCAAGAAACCCAAGAAGAGGCAGAGATGGCTGTATTACCACCTATGGTATGGGGTTTTCAGACAATGGGGATTCCCAAGTTTGATAATCTGGTAGATCGGGATCCTTTGAAGCATATTGTGAAGTTTGAGAGGTATTGCCAGCAATGTAAATTACCGGCTGGTGATTATTTGCTTTGGTTTCATAGTTCTTTGCAAGATTCAGTGGAGGAATGGGCACAAACTCAGCCAGATACCATGACATATCAGGAATTAAAGGAAGCTTTCATTGCTAATTATCAAGAAGTTCATGGTAAGGATAAAACTATGGAAAGGTGGACCAATTTTACACAAAAGGAAGATGAATCAATTAGAGAGTATAATCAGAGGTACATTGCGGTTCTCAAAGCCGTGGTTCATTGGAAGATTGCAAGGAACGATGAAATGGATATTCAATGGTATGTAAAGGGGCTGAAACGAGCTATTGCTCATAAGGTGAAGGCTAAACAGCCTACAACATTGCTAGAGGCACAAAAGTATGCTCTCAAGACTGAAGATAAGCTGGGATACATTCATGAAGTTGCTGCTCCAGAGCATAAAACAGAGGATATTGCAGCCAAGATTTCTAAGCTTACAATTGGTGAGAAGCCAAGGGAGGTGCAGTTTATTACTTGTGAGTATTATGGATCTACTGGACATTCTGATACTACATGTAGATTGCTGAAATTCTGCTCAAGATGCCAAATAAAGGGCCATAATGATCAAGAATGTAGGGAGAAGAGATTCTTTGAGAGGGCTAATCCGGTATTTGCTGTTATGCAACAAACAACACCTATTCCTATTCAACCAATGCAAGCAGTACCTATCATGCCATAAGTGCCAATGATGCCACAAACTCCAATTGCCCAACAAGCTCCAATCAATTCCACACAAATGGTGCAGCCAAAACAGGGATGGTATCAAAGTAAGGCTCATTTGTATTGCAAGTTATGTGATAAATTCAAGCATGATGAGACTACTTGTTGGAAAATCCATGGGAAACCAGAATGGGCAACCAACAAGTATCCACTAAGGCAGCAAGTGTTTGAATCAGTACCTCTTCCTAATAATGATGTTCGCATTCAAGATGCAAAGTACATTGATAATCCTCAAGTTAAGGCTCTTATTGAGGAGCTTAAGAAGCAAGAGAAGGCAAAATCAGTAGTAAATTGTGGATTTGTTGAGGTGGAGCATGACCCATTTCAGCAAGAAGAAGAGATTGGAGAAGTAAATGCAGTTACAAGATCACAAAAGGTGGTTCAAGAACCAAGAGTAGTGCCAATTGCGGAGAAGACTAAAACCTCTTTTCCAAAGGCTTTGAAAGAACAAGCTTTGAAGGTGTCAGCACCTAAGAAGGTGCAATTCAATGTGCTGCCCACAGAACAGTTTCAGTCTATAGAAGACAATCAGCCCATAGGGATGCCTCCTATGGTGGATGAGGAAATTCAGAATGACGATGATGTGATCAGCCAAGTTTTGGCCATGAAAGTTACACTTACTCTTGAGCAATTGATGCATTATTCTCCCAAGTTGTTGCAAGAGTTAGGAGGAAGAAGAAAATCAGAAATTTCAGTCCAACAAATTCTATCAAATGATACAAATAAGAGTATAATAGAGCCACCAGCCCGGCAGTCCAAGGATCCAGGGCCATTTCTTTGTGATGTGAGTATGAACGGGTATTTAATCAAAGGAGCAAACATAGATATGGGCAGTGGAGTGAATATAGATCATCCTCTGAAATCAAGCATGGATGGGACAAACAGAAATCAGGTAAATCTAATCACATCTCACATGGTTGAAGAGTATGAGCATGTTCTTTTATGTGAAAATGATAAGTTTGAGCATTGTCATGAGAAAGAAAGTGATAGATGCTTGAGCAGCCCTGAGTTTGAGACTTTTCACACATATGAAACAATTTTGGATGATGATGAACCATTATTATGTGAGCTAGAGGTGGAAAGCATTGATATTTTAGCATTTGACCACTCTGGAGATATGTTACATGCTCTTGAAATTAGTGACAGTCATGACAGCAGTCCTCTTTATGAAACTTTCAGATTTGAGACATGTGTACCAGCTGAACAAGACTGTTACATGCCTCAAATGGAGAAATTTGCTCGCTTTGATGATTTGGCACTAAATCGTGAGCTAGAATTGATAATGTTTTATGCTTTGAGCAGTCCGAAGAAGTCTAAGAATCAAGGAAAATTAGTTCCTTTCATGTTTGAGCATGGAAGTGTGGAAGAGGTGAGTAAATTTGAGCATGACTATGTGATAAAGGATGGGAAGTGGGACATGATGAGCAGCACTTTATCTCAATGTGCAGCAGCCAAAGATGCTCTTAAAGGCTTGTTTGCACCATTTGAGACTAATAAGCTACCTGGAATATGTCAGTTTAGCAAGTTCTATTACATCACATCAGATTTGCCACATTGGTATGCTAGTGCAGTAATATCTGAGCAGGTTCTTGGACTGTGGCTTGTTCTTTGGCCACACTTTTTGTGGTTGTTACATGTTGTCAGCATTCTCCTATTTGGAAGATGCTTACTTAACAGGGTTGGAGTTGGCTGATGACTCCAGAAGGAGAATTGTTCTCGAAATCCAGGCATGGAAAGGATCTCAGGCCTTATTTTGAAAGGGAAGTGCTTTTCTAAGGGATTCATTTGGCATAGCTCCAATTACAGAGAATTTGTGGAGACTTTTTGGGTTACAGCAGGTTGTTTTTCTGTAAAAACAGATGGTGACAGTTCAATAATACTTCATCTATCCTACATCAAAAAATGCATTTCGGCGATACGAATCCAACGAGCTATGGTGCAGGTCAAACGGAGGTCTGGAACTCACGATATCAGCTTTCAAAGTTTGCCACAGTTACAGAGGCTCTGTTTCGTCACTGTCATTTTGGACCAGTTTGGTTGTATTAGTCATTTGGATTTGAGGAGGGTGTAAATGGGTCATTTGGGGACATGTCCCAAGGACCATATCAGTGTGTTTTGTTGTGGGTTCTCCGCCACGGAGTGGCACATTTTCCCACCGTGGGTCGCCACTCGCTAGTGATCACCACTCACCACACTCGCCACCACTCACCACTCACCACACTCGGGCCACCACTCACCACACTCGTCACCACTCAGTCACCACTCACCACACTTGTCACCACTCACCACACTCATCATATACCGTATATAGAGTGATATACGCGCATGCACGCGTGCAGGATATTTGCACGTATGCATTATGGAGCCATTATGAGCGGTATTATCTGAGCAGAGAGAGAGAGAGAGAGAGCAGAGGGACGGTGTATTGAGGGAGATAGCATTTTGCTTGATCTAGCTATGGAGATGGTGAATCTTTGTGTTGTGCATTGCCTTGATTTGATAGATTGAGCTTGGATTGTTGGATTTTTCATCCTTCTTGCAAGGTTAGAGTTCAGGCTCTAACAGCACTTGACCTCTTCGACTTCGCCGTGCCCTACCGACGGCAGGGAAGATTGGTAGTAACCGCAGCCTACACCTTCGACCGCAGGGTGGAAGAGTTGGTGACAGCCTTGCAGGGCGGGACGTCGACCAATGTCCTTAGGAACTTGGGATGTTCAATAGGAACGGCCCAAGTTAAGAAGTTCCTTGAGGACAACCCATCTTACCGGCGATTTCAAGAATAGTTAGACTCTTGATCCCGGAAAAATTTTGTATTACGATATTATATAATATAAATATAATTTCTTTTGCACTTAAATGTTTTGTTGATGTATTTTGTTCCGCAACTATACCAACAACACATATAATGCAAGAGAATAAATAAAACTAACCATATAGCCATGAACTACTTGTGTATGCAGCTAGAGGCTCGGGCTCAGGGGAACAACAACGGCGGAACAATAGAGAAGAACAGACTCCGCCCAGACCACCCCCGGCAAGGAGCCTGTATGAAGCATTCGGGGACATGACTCCAGAGGAAGAAATTTCACAGATGAGAATGGACCTCGAGCAGATAAAGGCTCTCTTAGCGGCACAAGGAGGAGTTGGCCCAGATGGCAGTGTCCAGTTACCACAAGCATCAACGCGGAAAGCAGGAAAGGACAAGAAGAGGAGCAAGAGAAGGAGGTCTCCCAGCACGGAATCCTCCGACTCAAGCTCGGACTCAGACTCTGGTTCCGAGGAGGAGGCCGAACAAGTGCAGAACCGAAGGGAAGACAGAAGCAAGGAGACAAAAACCTCGGACTACTAGAAGAAGGTAGACTCTGCATTGGGAAACGTGTGGAAGGCCAGGAAGCTCGAGCAATTCTCAGGTGAGAACAGATCAGGCATGGAAGCAGAGGCTTGGCTCGATGAAATGAGTGAATATGGCAACGCCTACGGTATGAAGGACAAGGATAAAGGCAGGGTGGCAACAGCCAACCTGAAAGGAGCAGCACGTATTTGGTGGAAGGGTTATGACAAGGCCCATGGCTTAAGCAGGGATGCTTGCAGGTTCAAGAAGTTTGCTAAAGCTTTCAAGCGCCACTACGTCCCAAGAGAGCACAAGTCCAACATGATGCAGCAGTTTTACAGGTTGCAAAATATACAGAGGAATTCATGAGACTAAGGCTTTATGTGCCAAAGTTGAGTGAAAAGCATGCAGTGGAGAGCTATATTGAAGGGCTGAATGATGATATCCGCAAGCTTGTAAGGGCAATAAACCCTAAGACAGTATCAGAAGCAGAGTCCAAGGCAATAAGCTTGCAAGGGACGGACCTCCTAATAGCGGCGAGGCAAAGACTATTACCAGGACAAAGGCAAGGCAGCAGGGAGTTATAGCCCTAGAGCGGCAAGCCCAGGTCCAGCTAGAGCCCCATATGGTGGCAACCAGGGGAAGCAACAGGAGAAGAAGCAGGTGTCCTTCAAAGACAAGCAGGAGGGGTCAAACTACTCCAAAGCAAAGGCGGTCCTTTTTTGTGCAATGCCCAAGGAAAAGAGGCAGGAGTGCATAGAAAAGCAGCTTTGCTTCAGGTGTTTCCAGCCGGGCCACAGGACAGCGAACTGCCCCTACGTCATGAGTGCAGCGCTAGCGGAGTTGGGAGATTGGGACACTCCGTCTGACGACGACGGCGAGGCAGCCCGCGACTATATTCAGGGTGAGTGTCATATCTTTGCCGAATAGATACGTAACAAGCGTGCAGAACCAAAGATAAGGTAATTTCCACAAGTAGGGAAGGCCAAGGCCAAGTCATTCATAGTCCCGATAGACTCGGGAAGTAGCCATAACTTTGCATCCCCCAGAATGGTTGAAATGTTGAAGTTGAAACCATCAAGTCGGCCCGGGCCCGTTGTTTTAGCAAGTGGAGCAGTAAGGCAGACAGCAGGCAAGAGGATCAACTTCGACATCGACTTGCCAGGGATTAATATCCAGATGGGGGCAGAAGTAATGGCATTGGCAAGTATGACTTGATCATAGGAATGGAGTACCTTGGACCAGCAGGGGCCATCATTGATTGTGGGAAGCGGAAGGTGACCTTCCCAATGCCCGACGGCAAGATCATCGAGATCACAGGTAAAGAAGTTGTTCCCATCATGCAGTGTATGTCTTCTAAGCGGCTGTTCAAGTGCATCAAGAGCGAGCAAGTAGCATACATCTTCAAGCTTGAGATCGAAGAGCCGGAGTCAGAAGAAAGCAAGGAAGACGAGATGCTCAGCAAGTTGCCGAAGCAAATAGCTAAGTTGATCACAGAATTCCACGATCTCTTTCCAGACGAGATCGAGCACCTCCTCCTTATAGAGGAGTCGAAAAGCGCAGATAGCACTCAACCAGGAACGGCCGACAAGCAAGGTTCCATACGTAATGACGACGCAGAGCCGACTTGAGCTAAAGAAGCAATTGCGTGGAGTTGCCTCGACCTAGGCTTCATTAGACTTAGTGTCTCGCCATTTGGGAGCCCATTCTTTTGTCAAGAAGAAGGATGGCGCTTTGAGGATGTGCATAGACTATAGGCGCTTTGAACAAGCAAACCATTAAGAACAAGTATGCGCCCCCGTGATCGATGACTTGATGGATCAGCTCCAAGGAGCAAAGGTCTTTTCCAAAATCGACTTAAGGTCGTTATCACCAAATCCGGATAAAGGAAGAAGACATCCATAAAACCGCTTTTAACGCTGTATGGGCATTATGAGTTTACGTAATGCCTTTCGCTTATCGAATGTTCCCGACGCTCATGAGGCTCATGAACCACATCTTCGTGGAGTTCTTAGACACCTTTGTGATTGTATTCTTTGACGACATTTTGGTGTATAGCAGATCCCTTGAAGAGCACGCATAACACTTAAGGAGAGGCCGGAGAAATTGAAGAGGCACCGCAAGAAACGCCAAGTTGTCGGGCGTCACTTCAAGAACGCGAGAAGGTGGAATACCCGGTCATGTGATATCAGCAGAAGGAATCTCGACGGATCCCCGCTTAAGATTGAAGCCGCTATTCAAAGGGCCGGCAATCAAGAACGTGCATGAGGTCGGTTTCCTTTGGCCTAGCAGTGGTGCTACAGAAGTTCGCGGAAGAACTTTGCTAAGATTGCGGCCCCGCCAACAGACTTGACGAGGGCGGAAAAGGTGAAAGATTGGGCAGACCATTGGCACAAGAAAGCCCAAAGGTGGTTTGAATTGTTGAAGGAAGTTTTTTGACAACCACCCCCATCTTAACCCCCGCCGCAATCCGAGAAAGATAAGCTTGTAGCCACGATGCAAGTAAGATAGCCACAAAAAGTAAAAAGGCTCATGCAGGAAGAGCGGTGGTAGCGTGATGATTCCAGGAAGATGAACGACGAAAACGCCGCTTACCCGACCCCATGATCGTGAATTGCTTGCAGCTTGTCGAGCATTAAGAATTTGGAGGCACTACCTCTTGGGAAGGAAGTTCCAATTGGACACGATCACCGTGAGCCTCCGCAAGATGTATTCACGCGAACCACACCTTAACCCTGAGGCAGAGAAGGTGGATGGAGTTCCTCGAAGAGTATGATTTTGATATAGTCTACAAGCCGGGGAAGCTCAACGTGGTAGTGGATGCGCTTTCAAGGCATCCCCTGACAATTAGAGTGCATTGCAATGCAATTTCGACACTTTCCAGCGACTTCGGGAGGAAGATTGAAGAGTCCTTGCCAACGGATGTGGACTTCAAGGAGGTATGGGCAAGCTTATGCAGGGAAGCAAGAACAGACAAGGAGAGAGAAACCTTCAAAAATTTTAAGAAGGAAGGTAATCTCTTGTATCATAAGAACAAGTTGTGCGTGCCAGAATCATCGGGTGTAAGGAAGTTGATTCTCCACGACACACACAACAGTCCAATAGCTGGCCATGCAGGATTCATGAAGACATATTTCAAAGTGCGCAGCAGCTATTATTGTCCAGGAATGAAGAAGCAGGTAGCTCGCTACATCAAGGAATGCCAGTTATGTCAGCAGACCAAAGCGGAGCAGCTTCGAATTCCAGGGGCATTGGAGCCATTAGCGGTGCCAAATGCTAAGTGGGAGGTCATCAGCATGGACTTCATAACAGGGCTCCCAAGGACAGTAATTGGGAAGGATGCCTTGATGGTAGTGGTCGACAAGTTGTCGAAGATGGCACATTTTGTGCCTTGCGTGACCCTGCACACGGCTATGGATACAAATGGGCTCTTCACCAAAGAAATCTTCAGGCTCCATGGCATGCCAAGGGAGATCATTTCCGATAGAGATCCGGTTCATGAGCGCTCTTTGGCAAGATCTCTTTGCTGACGATTCAGATTTTAAGATATCCATGAGCTGACCTATCATCATCCTCGACGGATGGGCAAACCGAGCGACCAACAGAATTTTGGAGGACATGCTACTAAACTATGTCCGAATAAGCAAGGTATGTGGGAAGAATTTATTCACTTGGTGGAGTTTATGTGATAATAGCACCCAAGTAGGAATCATCCCAAATGTCGCCATTATGATCAATTACGGCTATCAATGCCTAACCCGCATTAATTTGGCACAATCCCGTCAAAAAGTAGAAGTTTAGCAGCCAGATGTTGGCCGATATGCAAAGCCTGGTGGAAGAGGTTCGAGGATATCTTCTTGCAGCAAGGAGTTTGGAAAGAGCATCACCACAAGCATAACATCCGAGAGTTCCAAGTTGGAGACAATGTTTCATTGAAGATCAAGGTGAAGGTGCAAAGCTCAGGATCGGGAATTGCAAGAAGCTTGCTCAAGGTGGGCTGGACCTTCAGAATAGTCCGTAGAGTAGATAATCAATCCTACAAGCTAGATTTGCCAAAGACACCTAAAGATTCATAAAAAGTCTTCCACGGAGTTTATTGAAGAAGCATACTCCAAATCCGCACGGTCTTGGACACTCCAACGTTGTTGGAAATGATGGAGGAGCAACCGAAATAGTTCCGCACTGATTCTTGATAAAGCTTTCAAGAAAACAAGGAGATCAGAGTTTCTCCAATATTTGGTCAAGTGGAAGCACTTGCCGGTGGAAGACGCCGACGGGTACTCAAGAAGGATCTAGTAAAGCAGTCCACGCTCATGGAGCAATGGGACGGCAAGGTCATCTCCAAGAAATCGCCCGCATGTCGACGGTGTAGATTAATTCTATGTAGTTAAGATTAATCACGCGATGCAACCTATGCTAGGTATGGGTTGCATGCGCATGTTACTGGCGATGAGACCACTACGTGATCTCTAGGGATGGGTGTAATGTCAATGTAGGCATGACCAAGCTCCGCTTGGATGAGTGGGATGGAAAGTCTACTGCCCCACGGAAGTAGACGCACTCAGAGAAAGGAGGTCATTGAAGAATGCATTGATAGGAAAAGCACTTCTAGTCAATGCTCACGGGAGGACCCTATCCTTCACGCCCATATAATGGAAGGACCTTATCCCTCCACCGGGCAACACAAAGGTGTAGGCATGAGCGCATATAGGCATGATAGGGCTGCCTCCACGCCACGCATGGAAGAAGCATCCTCTTCCTATGCCAGGAGATTAGCCATGCATTCATGTAGATAGGTGGGGTGGTCACTATATAACCAAAAGTTTATTAATAATTAAACGGGTATTAACGTAGTGTCGCACGCGGGGCCAATAGAGCGCCCAAGGGCAAGGAGGTCGAACTAAAAGACTTGCAACACAAATTTTGTTGGAATGTGTTGCAAGGAATGAAGAATACCTTAACGTTAATTTAAAATTTTGATAAACTAAATTGTCGGATAAGTGAATTATCGAAAGTAACTTGTTTTAATGATGTTACAAATTGATAAGTTAATTCATAAGATAATGCCGTAATAATGTTCTAAAAATATTACCTTAAGGTAATCTTAATAAACTGTAAGTATTATAATAGTATATTGTATGCATCAGGTTGATTGCGTGTTAGAAGATCCCCAAGGTGGGAGACCCACGATCACGCGGACAACATCATTTCATTAAGGGGAGAATGTAGCGTTCAAAGACAAAGAGATACGGCCCGTGACGATATCGCATCGCCACACGCTGCATTACGCCGGACGATCGACGGTACGCACGCAGTAGCCAGTGGGTAGCCCCTGTGGGGTTAAACTTGCAAGGTATGTGCATTTTTATTAATGTGCACATTTACCAATGTGCAATTTATTAAGGTGCACACATTTCCATGTAGATACATTTTATGCCACCTAGCCATTAAAGGCAAGTGGGCCATACCCTATTATCCCACATGCCCAAAGGGATAATTGGAAACCCTAGCCTCCTAACCCCTTGTCTATTTAGGTAGGAGAAACCCTAACTTGCCCATTTTGTTCCTAGGGTTTTAGGAGCTCGCTTCGGGCTGCTCCAAGAGCCAAAACCGCCCCCCACTGGCTCGGGAGTGAATTGCACCATTAGTTTCCCTTTGATTCGAAAGTTTTAGCGATGGTCGAAGTTCTCAGAGCAGCAGATGGCCAAGGATCGGGGAGATTGTCTGAATTTAATAGCCTAAACCATCTCTTAGCCATTGAATCAAAAGAGGTTTAGCCTATTAAATTGCCCATAAGACCCTCTAGATCTCTAGATAACAGACTCTAACTAAAGAACCTAACTCTATGATATAGATTAGACCTAGTTCTTTAGTACTTGTGATGTATATGGATGATGTATCTCCTGTGAACTCCTTGTATTGGGAAGGGGGCAGAGATCTCCCGCTTGGTAGTAGATGCCCTAGATCAGCCTCCCAGCACACCGAATTAAGCGGCCCCTGTGACGTTCGGTGACAAGATACGGTCCCGTGACGATACTTTATCGCTCGGCCACGCCGCACACGCCACCTCGACCGACGCGGTACGCTAACGTGTAGCGTGTGGGTAGCCCTAGGGTAACTTACAAGGAATATGTGTAACTATTAAATGCACATTTTCCAATGTACACATTAATGTGGGCACACATTTCCATATGGACACTTGATGCCAATACATTTACCTGTGCAATTAATGTGCACATTTTCCAATGTACACATTAATGGGCACACTTTGCCACCTAGCCATTAAAGGCAGTAATTCCATTCCCACTATCCCACATGCCTAAAGGGGATAATTGAAAACCCTAGCCAATCCCTTTGTCTATTTAAGGAGGGAAACCCTAACTTGCCCATTTTTCATTTCCTTTCTAGGGCTTTAGAGCCTCGCTTTGGCTGCCTCAACAGCTAAAACCGGCTCCCGACCGCCTCGAGAGAATTGCACCATTAGTTTCCCTTTGATTCGAAAAGCAAGCCAACAGATGGTCGAAACTCAGTCGAGGAGCCACTCAAGGATCAGTATTTTGAATTAAATAGTCTAAACCCTATTTCAGTACCATAGAATCAAGAGGGTTTAGCCTATTAAATTGCCCATAGCAGCCTTCTAGATCTCTAGATACAGACTCTAACTAAAGAACCTAACTCTATGATATAGATTAGATATAGTTCTTTAGTTCTTTCCGTCGGATATATATGGATGATGTATCTCTATGAACTCCCTTGTATTGGGAAGGGGGTAGAGACCTCAAGCTTGGTAGTAGATCCCTAGATTAGCCTCTCTAGCACACTATAGTTTCGGCCTGTACAAGAGCCACACCAAAGCTGTGGGTGAAGGGGCCAACCCGGCCGGGAGAAGGAGGTTCATGTTCTGGACTCAAAGATCCCTCCTGTGTGTAAGGCTCACCGGGGATCATTTGTGACTAGGTCTAATGGCTCACCACCGGCGCGCGGTGAGGCATGGACTTTACACCGCGGAAGTGGTGTACACTTTCCAGTGGGTTCGGTCGAATACGGCGCTGGCCCTCTAGTCACCTTGAGTCGGGCATGTAGACCTCTCGGGGAATGATCCCTTCGCCCCATCGGGCTCGGGAGGATGAGACCCGTGAATAGCCCCTTTGGCTATGCATCCCTGGTCTGATCAGCCAGTCCCACACTTTTCAGCCTACCGCAGTGTGCAATGAGGGGCGATGGAGTGGACAACCTTTATGCCATGTTCATATGCCAGCCAAATCCATTGCCATGAATTCGCCCGCTCACGAATGAACTCGAGACCTGGGCCGCCATCCCCTTGAGTCCAGCCTTGGGTAGGACTTCCCATATGTATTGTGCTCACCCCCCGGCGCAGATGTGATGGACCACCCTTCGAGGTGGATATGCTTATGTTTTATACCGACATGTATGTTTACGCCTAATGCCAGGTAGGCCCCGATGGAGACGGTAAAATGACCTCTTCACTCTTCCCACCGGGACCCGCCACCGGTGCAAAGGGTCATGTGGAGGGTCTCAGAGCGCATGGAGCCTGTGATGGGGGATGAACTCCTCGTTTATATACCTGCGGAGTGCACCGTGATATGGGTAGGGGACGCCACAGCTGGTATCGTGAGCAATGTTCTGGTGACCAAGAGCAAAACATCACCATGCCCCAATAGCAATTAAACTTGATAGGATCCTTAAACCCCAAAAAATGGGGAAAATTTTTCTCATTTTTGTAGTTCATGCCAAGCTAGTAAATGCGCTTAGAATGAATGGAAACATAAGAAGACTAAAATTGGTGAGCCAACCTTGTGTAGGAAATTCACACGTCGCCGTGACGCATAATGAGAATCTCATTTTCGGCCAAGCAACGCGGCGATATCCAGCTTGGAAACATACTAAAAAGTCATAAATTACGTAGTGCTTAATCGGATAATTTTTAATTTTGAGCTAAGAAATAGTAGACTTTAGCATGTTATATGTTTGAAAGTATAAAAATTTAATAGCGGGATCTCCCCGTGACGTAAAATGAACTTTTCATTATCGGTCCGGCGCAACGTGAGACCATGTTTAAATTTAGGTGTTCTAGATGTTTTAGGTAAACCCAAAAGGTAGTTTGGAATTTAACCTAAAATCAATTCTATAAATAGACCTAGACCCCATTTTCACAAGACCTCGCTAGGAAATTTCCCCTTGCCAAGGCTTATCCGGGCGATAGCTCGGATCGGGCGAACCGACAAACATGGCCCGACAAAGCAGACCGCCAGAAGCTCTCGGCCGGGATCCTCCAAATGCCTGACCCCCTGCCTGATCGGGAGGATACCGCAAGAATGCCTTTTCCAAAGAAGGCGAATCTTCTTCCAAAGAGAGGTGAGGGATCGGACCGAGACGCGACAAAGGGGAGGTCATAGAGGGAGGAGCGGCTGACATTGCGGAGCAAAATTCTGAGGAGATCGCAGAGGGAAGGAGAGGGAGAAGCAGGGAGCAACGGAACAGCCAGGCAATGCATACCGGCGGTCCCGGCGGCTTGGGTCTGGCCTCGGCAGGAGGAGGAGGAGAGAGGCGAGCGCAACTCGCTGGCTTCAGTCCTGCCCTGCCATCCGCGCTAAAGCCCGATGTTGCTTCCGAGCAGAGGACTAAGAACCGGAAGACAACCCAACCACAAATGGGTCAAGAAGAGGAAGGCCAAGAGTATCAAGGCGCTACTTAAGAGTCATTGTTGTTGGTAAGCCGCTTAGGCCCTCATCAATGAGTCACGTGAACGTGTGACCCCCGGCCTTCTACCGACGACTTCATCAAGACCACGTCCCCAAACACCGGAGGGGCAAGTCTCTTCAAACCCCTGGCCGCAGAGAAGGAGGTACTCGTGAGCCTATGGGTACCGGAGTGAGCAGCGTACCGATAAAGCCGGTAAGCCCCACCTTCCGACGGGATAGGGTTAAACGCGTTCCGGAAATGAACCCACGTCCAACGAAGACAGCTACCGCGCGCGTTTTCGCGCCACGCCTAAAGCTACCCTACGGTTCAACCCCTGCCGCCTGTAAGGAGCAGAGCTTCCCAAGGAAATCCTCACACCTCCGTGAGTAGTTACGCACTCTTTGATCCCCCGCACCGCTTTCAACGCTTTGGTCCGAGAAGTCATGCAAGAGTACAACACTCTGGACATGCGAAAGTGACCGATGATGTTGTTGTGCCCTTCGCAGCGCCAGAAGTAAAATAGTGCGCAAAGATTTTGAAGATTCAACTACCGCACTGCACGCCGGAAGAGGGTCACGCCATGAGGTGACATGTTTTGGTCGTATTACCATCAAGGAGAACGCCTTGAACTTCTTCTTTGTAACAATGAAAATTTTGTTAATATGCACTTTTGTGTAAAATGAACACACCCTATTTAATTAGGGTTAAGATATCGATTCTTTGGCTTTTATTTTGTTAAATTGGAGTTTTGAGCAAAATTGAGACGATGTCCACACGCCGCTACCAGACGTAATGAGATTTCATTTTCTGGGCCAAGAACGTGTATACCATGCCCAAAAATGCCCAAACTGCTCCAAATCACCAAATATAGTCACCTCACTTAACTCAGCGAAGTTTAATAGAATTACGTTCTCTTTAGATTATCCAAATTGATTAAGTTTAGGCCATTTAGAACCCATGTCTCACATCGCCGCGCCGGACGGAAAATGAACTTTTCATTATCTGGCCGGGCGCAACTGTGAGACTCTCGCCATTTTCTTCACCAAATGATCTCCAAATTGTTGCATGGGTTCATTAGTCCATCTTAGCATGCTCAAACCCTAGGAGTAGTCTTCAAACTCTCAATTGCACCCTTTAATAGATCGAGAATCACCCAATCTCATCCAAAAATTAGGGTTTTCCCTTTTTACATAAATAGGTCCTCCATTCCTCATTTAGCACCCACGCAAGTTTGCTCTCTCCTTTGCTTAGGCGATCTTCAGCTCCCCGAAACTACGCATCCGTTTGATACCTCCCTTCTTCGCTAGATCAATGGCCAGCTGCTGACTTGATGATGATGGTACGCCGCCGGTGCCCATCTTCTTAGAGGCGGATGTCAATGACATCTTCCAAGTCTTTGGGAAAAGAAATTGATATCCAAACCCTAAATGCAACCGAGCATATGCAGCAAGTGTTAGCGAGTTTCAAGCTAGGGTAGGACCCTCCCTTGTTTAGGTTCCCCTTGCATAGGATATTTCAGTTTCAGCCCATCCCCGGCGACCTTGGGTGATGTCCCAACATCGCCAAGTACTGAACTAACAAGGCGCAGGCTACTGGACACATGGTTCCATTATCAACAGGACCAAGCATTTCTCTTACGCCGCTTTAGCTATTTTCCCTATCCCAGTTTAAAACCCTTTGGGGCAACCTCTATTCCTCCTATGGAGGTGGACCCATAGCAGTCCAAGCCGAAGAGCGTATGCTTTTACCGGCAAGAGCAAGAAGGAAGGGAAGAAGAAGAGGAGTCTGGGGCGGCAGTACACCCGGCTGGGCTGTAAGAGGGCGGCGACAAGCGGGAGGAGCTGGTCAGCTTCGAAAGCAGAGGAGACCTCCCGGGGTGCTCCCCGCGGGCTGGGCATCACAGCCCTAGCCCCTATCATCATCAGCAAGGAGAGGAGTATCTGCCACCTCGACATCCGTAACCTCTAATGCGGAGAGGGAGTTCGGTGGAATCGCTCCACCAATCCGGGTAACCCGACATGGGCGACTTCATCGTCCGGAGTCTCCCGGGAACTTCCGCTTCAAGTCGGGGAAGCCGACACCTACTGAGGGAAGCGACTTAGACATCCAAGCATACGGCATAAGATAAGGAGGGTTATGGAGCCCGAGGAGACATACCATCGAGGAAGAAAAGAGTTCCTCACCATCGAAGGCGGATGGGGATCGAGAGGCAAGACCACTAGCATCCGATCATGCCGAAGTCCCTCGGACTTTCCCCTCCGGCAAGAGGAGCGTAATCGACTCAGCGCAGTCGACTCCACAATCGAAGACTACCGAGCTCACCGAGATAGGGTGGAAATCATATCGGCGATAGAGCGGGAGGCCAAAACAAGTGGGAATATCATCTGACGCTAATAAATCTAGTCGGGCCGAGGTGTACTACACGCCCGCCATGGCGCTAGATGGGGAGAAATAGCGGTGGTACACCGCAAATTCAGCCCTAGGGGTGAGGGAAGGGGAGTGTCTATGTTGATTGCACTCTTCAGCTTCGGCGGGGCATGCCCGAATAGCGGCAAATGTCGACTTCTGTTGTCCTAGTCAAAGAGAGCAATGGCACTTGAGCCTCTTCGACTTCGCCATACCTCATCGGCGTCAGATTCTGCGGTGGGACGCGGCCCTCACATCCTATCGCCAAGAGTGGAAGACTTGGCGAGCCTTGCAGGCGGCTCATCGACAAAGCGTCTTGGGGAACTTGGGTCATTCCAAGAGGGAACGGCCCAAGTTAAGAAGTTCATGAGGACAACCCATCTTCTAGGCGATTTCAAGATTAGTTAGACTCTTGATCCGGAGATTTTATACCAAAATATTATATAATATAAATATAATTTCTTGTTGCACTTCAAATGTTTTGTTGATGTAATTTGTACCAACAAACATAATAATCTGAAGAACAAAGCTAAAACTAACCATATAGCCATGAGGAACTCGCT
This sequence comes from Isoetes taiwanensis, assembly GCA_021234155.1. Lineage (NCBI taxonomy): Eukaryota > Viridiplantae > Streptophyta > Lycopodiopsida > Isoetales > Isoetaceae > Isoetes > Isoetes taiwanensis. The sequence continues at coordinate 15,003,888 of JAJEKV010000008.1, read as the reverse complement.
TGTGTATGTAGCTAGAGGCCTAGGCTCAGGGGAACGACAACGCCGAGACCATATGGAAGAGCGGAGAGTCCTTGGGCCACCCCGCAAGAAACCTATTCGAGGAATTTGGACCCATAACCCCAGAGAGGAAATATCACGGATGAGGGCCGGATTCGGAGCGGATAAAAAAGCCTTGCTGGCCGCACAAGCGTGGGTCGGTGGGCAACGGTTACCCTCATTCTGTCGGCTTCGAGGAAAATAGGAAGGGACAAAAGAGAGCAAGAGAAGGAGGTCCTCGGCTTCCTCTAATCCTCAGAGCTCAAGTTCAGACTCGCATTTCAGGAAGGCGAGGAAGACAGACCAGGACGAAACGGATGGATGGACAGCGGGAGGAACAATCGTGGATGCAAAGCGGAGGGGGCCATAGAAGGGCGACAAAGGGACACCCGGGGCCTCGACTACCGTAAGAAGGTAGGGTCGTGACCGGGCAATGTATGGAAGGTTCTTAAACCGAACAGCTCTTTGGGGATTAAGGTCGATTAGAAGCAGAGGTATGGGCGGAAATGAGTGAGTACTGGCAATGTTTATGGCATGAAGGATAAAGACAAAAGCGAGTGGCAGCGACCAACTTAAGAAAGGAGCCGCCGCGGATTTGGTGGAAGGGTTATGCAAAGGCACATGGCAAGCGGGGATGCTTGTAAGTTCGAGAAAGTTTGCTAAAAGCCTTCAAAGCGCCATTATCCCAAAGGGAACATAAGTCCAATTATGATGCAAGTTCTGAGGTTGCTGCGAGGCTCATCGTGGAAACAAATACCACGTAAAGAGGAATTCATGAGGCTAAGACTTTATGTGCCAAAGTTGAAAAAACATGCGATGAGAAGCTACATTGAGGGCTGAATGAGGAGATCCGCAAGCTTGTAAGGGCAATAAATCCTAAGACGCAATCGAGCAGAGTCCAAGGCAATAAACTTGCAAGGAACGGGACCTGAGAATAGAAGGCGAGGCAAAGCAGACATTACGGGATAAAGGCAAGGCAACAGGAGTTATAGCCCTAGGGCAGCAGTCAGTCGGCTAGAACCCCATATGGCGGCAACTGTGGGAGCTTGGCGGAGAAAAGCAGGTGTCCTTCAGGACAAGCGGAGAGGGTCAAACTACTCCAAAGCGGTCGTAATCCTTTTTGCTGATGCCCAAGAAAAAGAGAGGAGTGCAAAGCGACTTTGCTTGGTGCTTCCAGCAAAACCCATAGGACAAATGGCGCCCCTACGCCATGAGTGCGGCACTAGCGAGTTGGGAGATTGGGACACTGCCCGGACGGCGGCGGCGAGGAAGGGTGACTACATTCCGGTGAGTATCATATGCCGCATAATAGATACAGAGCAAGCAGAGAGGCGATTATAAAGTAATTTCCACGAGAGGAAGGCCAAGACCAAGTCCTTCATAGTCTTGATGGACTCGGGGAAGCAGCCATAACTTTGCATCCCCGAGAATGGTTCAAATGTTGAAGTTGAAACCATTAAAGTCAAAGCCAAAGGCCCGTTGTCTTAGCAAGTGGTGGAGGTAAAAAGGGCGGCGAGCAGCAAGAGAATTAACCGACATCGACTTGCGAGGGATTAATATCCGGTCGGGGAATGGAGTACCTTGGACCAGCGGGGCCATTATTGATTGTGGAAGCGGAAGGTGACCTTCCCAACACCCGAGGCAAGATCATTGAGATCAATAAGGTAAAGAAGTTGTTCCCATCATGCGGTGTATGTCTTCTAAAAACTGTTCAAGTGCATCAAGAGCGGCGGTAGCATACATCTTCAAGCTTGAGATTGATGAGCCGAGAGTAACAAAGCAAAGAAGACAAGGTGCTCGACAAGTTTTGCCGCAAATTAAGCTAAAGGCTGATCAGGAGTTTTATGATCTCTTTCCGGATGAGATCAGCGCTTCCTCCTTGTGGGAGTCGAGTGTGAGATAGCACTGAACCGGAACAAAGCCGACAAGCGAGGCTCCATACGAGAATGACGGCGAGGAGTTGAGGCGAGCTGAAGAAGCAATTACGGGGAGTTGCTCGACCTAGGCTTCGTAGACCTAGTGTCCGCCATTTTGGGCGCCCATTCTCTTTGTAAAGAAAGAAGGATGGCGGTTTAAGGATGTGCATAGACTATAGGCGATTGAACAAGCACACCATTAAGAACAAGTATCGCTCCCGGATCGGATGACTTGATGGATCAGCTCCAAGGTGCAAAGGTCTTCTCCAAAATCGACTTAAGGTCAGGGTTATCATCGGATCGGGATAAAGGAAGAAGATATCCACAAGACGCCGGACGCAGCGGTATGGGCATTATGAGTTCCGCGGTAATGCCTTTCGGCTTATCGAATGCGCGGCGTTCATGAGGCTCATGAGCGACATCTTCGGGGAGTTCTTAGACACCTTTGTGATTGTATTCTTTGATGACATTTTGGTGTATAGCGAGATCCCTTGAAGAGCCGCGTACAACACTTAAGGAGAGTGCTAGAAGTTGAAGAGGCACCCGGTTGTATGCCAAGTTGTCCAGTGCCGCCGCCTTCGCAGAAGGTGGAATACTGGGTCATGTGATCTCAGCAGAAGGGAATCTCGGCGGATCCGCCAAGATTGAAGTCGCCATTCGATGGGCGGCGAAGAATGTGCATGAAGTCGGGTTTTCTACCGGCCTGGTACTACTGAGGAAGTTCGTGGAAGAACTTTGCTAAGATAGCAGCCGGATAAGCGGACTCTTGAGGGCGGAGAAGGTGAAAGATTGGACAGAGCATTGACACAAGAAAGCCCAAGCGGGGTTTGAATTGTTGAAGGAAGCTTTAACAACGGCCCAGTCTAACCTCCCCGCACGGACCCCGAAAGATAAGCTTGTGGCGACAGACGCCGCGTAAAGATAGCTACTGGTCGCGGTGCTCATACAAGAAGAGCGTGTGGTAGCATATGATTCCGGGGAAGATGAACGACGCCCAACGTAGCTACCGACCGACGATCAGGAATTGGTTTGCGGTTGTGGGGGCATTAAGAATTTGAGGCACTACCTTTTGGGAAGGAAGTTCTAGTTGGATCTGAGACCATCGAGCCTCCGGTATGTATTCACGCAACCACACCTCAACTTTGAGCGAGAGAAGGTGGATGGAGTTCCTGAAAAGTATGACTTTGATATAGTCTACAAGCCGGGAAGCTCAATGTGGTAGCGAATCGCGGCTTTCAAGGCATCCCCCCGACAACTAGAGTGCATTGCAATGCAATTTCGGACGCTCTCGGCCTGACTTTGGTAAGAAGATTGAAGAGTCCTTGCCAGCGGACGTGGATTTCAAGGAAGTATGGGCAAGCCTCTCTAGGGAGGCTAGAACGGATAAGAGGCGGGGAAGCCTTTAAACATTATAAGAAGGAAGGCAACCTGTTCTACCATAAGAACAAGTTGTGCGTGCCGAATCATCATGTGTAAGGAAATTGATCCTCCATGACCGCTACAACAGCCCAATAGGCGGCCATCGCGGGATTCATGAAGCAGCAGCTATTATTGGCGGGGAATGAAGAAGCAAGTAGCTTCGCTACATCGAGAGAATGTCAGTTATGTCGGCGTGACGAAAGCAGAGCGGCCGAATTCGGGGGGCGTTAGAGCCATTAGCGGTGCCAAAGCGCTAAGTGGGAGGTGATCGGCATGGATTTCACTGGGGCTTCCAAAACGATAAGAGGAAAGGATGCCTTGATGGTAGTGGTCGATAAGTTGTCGAAAATGGCACATTTTGTGCCTTGCAGGACCACAGATACGGCTATGGATACAGCAAAGCTCTTCACCAAAGAGATCTTCAGGCTTCATGGCATGCCAAGGAGATTATCTCCGATAGGGACCCGAAGTTTATGAGTGCCTTACGGCAAGACCTCTTTCGCGACCATTCAGGCGAAACTATCCATGAGCCGCAGTATCATCCTGGGACGGATGGCCAAGCGGGAGCCCGGACCAACAGGTTTTGGAAGACATGCTACTGAAACTATGTGCGGAATAAGCAAGGTATGTGGGAAGAATTTATTCACTTGGTGGAGTTTGCATAAAATAGCACCAAGCAGGAATCATCCCAAATGTCGCCATTTATGATTAATTACGGCTATCAGTGCCTAACTCCAGACACTTGGCACAATCCCGTGTCAAAAGTAGAGGTTTCGCAGCAGATGTTGGCCGATATGCAGCAACTCGTGGAAGAAGTTAGAGGATATTTGCTAGCGGCAAAGAAGAAGTCGACAAAAGAGCATCGCCAGACAAGCATCGAACAATCGGAGAGTTCAAAGTTGGAGATGATGTTTGGCTCAAGATCAAGGTGAAGCAGGTGGCTTCAGGATCGGGAATTGCAAGAAGCTTGCTCCAAGGTGAAATTTGGACCTTTTCCGGAATAGTCAAGAGAGTAGGTAATCAATCCTACAAGCTAGACTTGCCAGCACACCTAAAGATTCATAAGGTCTTCCACGTGAGTTTGTTGAAGAAGCACACTCCAAATCCAGACGAAGTCTTGGACACTCCAACGTTGTTGGAAATGACAGAGGAGCATTTGGAAATAGTTCGAGAATTGATTCTTGATAAAGCTTTCAAGAAAACAAGGAGGTGGGAGTTCCTCAATATTTGGTTAAGTGGAAACACTTACCCAGGTGGAAGGCACGACGTGGGTACTTAAGAAAGATCTAGTAAAGTAAGCGATACCGCGCAGTTTATGGAGCAATGGGGCGGCAAAAGTCATCTCCGAAGAAATCGGCTCAGGCATGTCGATTTGTGTAGATTAATTCTTGTGTAGTTAAGATTAATCTACGCATGCAACCTATGCTAGCTATGGGTCGCATGCGTTGTTACCGATGATGGGACCACTACGGTGATCTCTAGGGCATGGTGTAATGTCAATGTAGGCATGACCGGTGTTTTCGCTTTAGGCGAGTGGAAGGTAGATTAGAAAGTCTACTACGTCCCACTAAGAAGAGCGACCTCGAGAAAGGAGGTCATTAAGGAATGCACCGATAGGAAAAACACCTCTAGCCCCATATATGCTTTGATAGGAGGAATCGGGCCTTCCGCCCCATATCTGGGGAAGGACCTATCCTCCATTTGGGGCTACTAGGGTGTAGGCATGGCGGCATATAGGCATATATTGATCTCCACGGCCATAATGGAAGATTCACCCTCTTCCCTCTGGCGGAGATTAGCCATGCATCCATGTAGATAGGTGGGGTGGTCACCATATAACCAAAATTTTATTAATAATTAAAATGGTACTAGCGTAGTGTCGACACCATGAGGCCAATAGAGCTGGGAGGGCAAGAAGGTCGACTCACGAAGACTTACAACACAAATTTTGTTGGAATGTGTTGCAAGGAATGAAGAGTACCTCGAACAATAATGTTAGACATGAAATGTTAAAATTTTGATAAACTTAATTGTCGTGATAAGTAAAACTATCGAGTAACTTGCTTAAAGATGTTATGAATTGATAAGTTATTTCATAATATAATGGCGTGATAATGTTTTAAAAATATTACCTTAAGGTAATCTTAATAAATGTGTAAGTATTATAGTAGTTTATCATTATGTATCGGGTTGATTGCGGGTTAGGATGATCCCAAGGTGGGGAGACCCCGATCTTTGCTTGGACACATCATTTCAAGGTGGGGAGAATGTGGCGTTCGGGCCGATATACGGTCCGGGACATATCTTGTCTTGCCCGTCGCAGCGTACCGCCGCCCCCCGACCGGCGTGTATGCTAACGTGTAGCCAGGTGGGTAGCCCTAGGGGTAACTTACAAGGAATATGTGCAACTATTAATGTGCACATTTTCCAATGTACACATTAATGTGGGCACACATTTCCATATGGACACTTGATGCCAAGTGGGCCATACCCAAGTGTGCAATTAATGTGCACATTTTCCAATGTACACATTAATGTGGGCACACTTTGCCACCTAGCCATTAAAGGCAAGTGGGCCCATTCCCAATTATCCCACATGCCTAAAGGGGATAATTGAAAACCCTAGCCAACCCCTTGTCTATTTAAGGAGGGAAACCCTAACTTGCCCATTTTTCGTTTCTAGGGTTTTAGAGCTCTGTTTTGGCTGCCTCAACAGCCAAAACCGCCTCCCAGACTCTGCCTGAGAGAATTGCACCATTAGTTTCCCTTGATTCGAGCGTTTCAGCAGGATGGTCGAACTCAGGTCAGGAGGAGCCATTCAAGGATCAGGTATTTGGCCAATTAAATAGTCTAAACCCTATTTCACCATAGAATCATGAGGGTTTAGCCTATTAAATTGCCCATAGCAGCCTTCTAGATCTCTAGATACGGACTCTAACTAAAGAACCTAACTCTATGATATAGATTAGATATAGTTCTTTAGTTCTTCTGTGATATATATGGATGATATATCTCTATGAACTCCTTGTATTGGGAAGGGGGGTAGAGACCTCAAGCTTGGTAGTAGATGCTCCTAGATTAGCCTCTCTAGCACACTATAGATTCGGCCTGTGTACAAGAGCCACACCAGGTTGTGGGTGAAGGGGCCAGACTGGCTGAGAAGGAGGTTCATGTTCCGACTCCTGAAAGATCCCTCTGGTGTGTAAGGCCTACCAGGGATCATTGTGACTAGGTCTAATGGCTCACCACTGAGTGCGGGTGAGGCATGGACTCGACACCCGTGAAGTGGTGTACACTTTCCAGTGGGTTCAGTCGAATACGGGCAGTGGCCCTCTAGTCACCTTGAGTCGGCATGTAGACCTCTGGGGGGAATGATCCCTTCCCGCCCCATCGGAACTGGGAGGATGAGACCCAGGAATAGCCCCTTTGGCTATGCATCCGGCAGACTCTGATCGGTCAGAGCACTTTTCAGACCTACTCGCGCAAAGTGTGCGGGGAGGGGCGGATGGAGTGGACAACCCTATGCCATGTTCATATGCCCGCCAAATCCATTGCCATGAATGCAATGCGCAATGAACTCGGAGACCAAATCGATCATCCCCTTGAGTCCGAGCCTTGGGTAGGACTTCCCCATATGTATTGTGCTCACCCACAATCTATGCAAGATGTGATGGACCACCCTTCGAGGTGGATATGTGCTTATGTTTATACTCACATGTATGTTTACGCTTCAGCACTAGGTAGGCCACGAGGGAGGCGGGTAAAATGACCCCTTCACTCTTCCCACTTTGGGACCCGTCCACTTGGTGCGATGTCATGTGGAGGGGCCAGCCAGCGGCATGGAGCGGTATGGGGGATGAACTCTGTTTATATCACGGTGAGTGCACCGTATATGGGTAGGGGGCGTCACTGCTACCTGTGGCACAAGAGCCACACACGGTTGTGGGGTGAAGGGGCCGGTGGCTCATAAAGAGGTTAGGTGTTTCGACTCTTGAGCGATCCCCCGGTGTGTAAAGTCACTTGGGGGATCATTGTGGACTAGGTCTAATGGCTTGCCGCTGCGTGTGGGCGAGGCATGGGCTCGACACCGCGGGAGGATGCGTCACTCTCCGGTGGGTTAAGTCGAATAAGGGCAATGGCCCTCTAGTCACCTTGAGTCGGCATGTAGATCTCGGAGGGGTGATCCCCGCGCACCGCCCCATCGGGCCGGGAGATGCAACCCGTGAATAGCCCCTTTGGCTATGCATCCGTTACTCTGATCCAGTCCCAACACTTTTCAGCCTACTCTGCAAAGTGTGCACGGGAGGGGCGGATGGAGTGGACAACCCTATGCCATGTTCTTATGCCAGCCAAATCTATTGCCATGAATTCTGTCTGCAATGAACTCTGGAGACCCAAGCCGTCAGTCGTTCCTTCGAGTCTGAGCTTTGGGTAGGACCCCTATGTATGATGCTGATCATTGTTTATGCAGATGTTGATGCACCACCCTTCGAGGTGGATATGTGAATATGTTGTATACTGACATGTATGTTTACGCTTCCGCAGCTAGGTAGGCCCTGAGGGAGACGGGGTAAAATGACCCCTTCACTCTTCCCACCGGGGACCCAATATGGTTACAGTGATATGTGGAGGGCCCTATATCAGTATGGAGCTGGTGTGGGGGATGAACTCCTGTTTGTATACGGTGCGGACATCGTATACTAGTAGGGGATGTCACAGTCGAGGCCTCCGAGTGCACCTCCTCTTGGTCTACCTGTTGGTCTATCTCCTGGTCGATGATGTTGGCCAGGTTCTCTTGTGATCCCTGTTGGGATCCCTCCTCCTTGTGCTCCTCTGAAACTGTCCCCTCACTTGATGAAGGTTGGTCTCCCGCAAGAATACGCTCCCGAAGCATCTGCTGAAGTTGGGCGCTGGCCGTTTCGTCTCCTCGAGGAACCCGAGCAGTCTGTTTGGTTCTCGCCATGTCTTATGACTCGTCGATCGGAGGTCGGGCGCCCAAAAATCGCCTCAAAGGGCGGGAGCAATTTTCTAAATAGGAAACGTACAAATGAGGGGGGGGTCTAGGTCTATTTATAGTTTGGGCAATTTTAGGTCAAAATTTAAATTGCTCTTTTTAATGTGCCAGGGCACCTATTGACTTAAAACATATACTTATTTCAGAGTTTTCTAAGCACTTGACTCACACTGTGCGCTGGGGCCCTGAGCTAATATTTAGATCAAGGCTCTGGCGCATAGTATGAGATATTGTGCATTTTAGACTAAATTATATGATTTCTAGGCATATTCCTAGGGGTGTAATATACAAATCTAACTAATTATTACCTTAAAACTCGATCTAGCATGTTACCTTGTTAAAATTCATCAAGTTTTAAGGTGATTATGGCTAATGTCTCACATTATGCGCCCAGGGCTCGACCTAAATTTTAGGTTGGTGCTCTGGCGCATAGTGTGAGACATTTCTACTTTTGGTCAAATTTTAGTTGAACTTTTTAGTTTACTTGGTTTCCAATTCTACTAACTGTTACTAGCTTAGCATATACTACAAAAATGAGAAAAAAAAAATTTCCACTTTTTCGAGGTTTGAGAATTCTATCAAGTTAGTACTACTGGGAGCACGGCCAGTGCTTTGCTCTTGGTCTCCAAGAACATTGCTCTGATACCACTGTGACGTCCCCTACTCATATACGGTGCACTCACTGTATACAACCAGGAGTTCATCCCCCATACCAGCTCCATGCTAATATAGGGCCCTCCACGTATCACTGCAACCTTGAAGTGTTCCAGTGGGAAGAATGAAGGGGTCATTTACCCTGTCTCCCTCAGGGCCTACCTAGCTGCGGAAGTGTAGTATACATGTCAGTAGCACATCAATAACATATGACCATCTCGAGGGATGGCTCATCACATATCTGCATAGACAAAGACCAGTACATCACATAAGGGAATTCTACTCAGGCTCAGACACAGGGGTGGACTGACAAGCTTGGGTCTCCAGAGGTCAAACAGACAGAGTGCAATAACAGTGGAGTTGGCTGGCAAAGGAACATGGCAATTGGGTAGTCCGCTCCATCCGCCCCTCCTGTGCACACTTTGCAGAGTAGGTTGACAAGTCTTGGGACTTGACTGTAGCCCGCCGGATGCATAGCCAAAGGGGCTATTCCTGGGTTGCATCTCCCCAGTTCCGATGGGGCAGGTAGGGATTTCTCCCACCAGAGGCTAGCATGCTGACTCAAGGCGACTGGAGGGCCACTGCCCGTACTCGACTGAACTCCATGGAAGGTGTACACCACCCCAAGAGTGTCGAACCCATGCAAAAGCCCGCACGCAGTGGCAGTGCATTAGATCTAGTGCGCTGTAGTCCCCGATAGGCCTTACTACCAGAGGAACTATTCATGAGTCAGGACATGAGCCTCCTTGTAAGCCAGTCTAGTCCCTCCACCCACAACCAGGTTTGGTTCTTGTACACAGGCCGAAATGTAGTAGTGCACTAAAGAGGACTAGCTAGGAGCATCAACTACTAGGCTTTTAGGCCTCTACCCCCCTTCCCAATACAATGAGTCCACAGAGATCATCAATACATCCATATCATCGAAGAACTAAAGAATAATATCTAATCTACATCACAGAAGTTAGGTTCTTTAGTTATGGCTCGCTATCTGGAGGTCTATGTGGCTGCTATGGGCAATTCAATAGGCTAAACCTACTCATTCTATGTCGGGGAGGTGGATTAGACTATTGAATTGACGAAATACCTGATCCCTGGCTTGCTCCTCCTGCTCTGAATGCTTCCATGTCGCTGTCTTGCTTGAAGATGCGGTCGGAAAGGGAAACTGACGAGCTAGACTACTCAGACAGATCTCGGGAGTCGAGATTGACTCTTGGAGTGCGCGAAACGGAGCTTGGAAGGGCTGTGGACGAAAATGGAAAGTTAGGGTTTGGTTGCCTTACATAGGCTATCAGTTAGGGTTAGGGTTTCCAACGACCCTTGGTATGCCCACTTAATAGTTAGTGGTTAAAGTGTACACATTCATAATGTACACACACTTGCAAGTTGCCCCCTAGGGCACTACTTGCTTGGCTATACGTCGGCGTACACGTCAATTGGGGTGGCGTGTACGCGTGACGGTGCAGTACGGTATACGTCTTGGCACCGTATATCGTACTGGAATGTCATAAGGGTTACATTGTGTCCTTCTTTTTTATGTTCCTTTGTATTGTTCCTTTGGTCCCTCCATTTTATGCACCCATGGATCAGATTCCAGGTTTACTTGCCATTCGACTTCTTCATTGCTCCATTGTTTCTGTCTTTTCCTTTCCCTTTTTTTCTCCATTTTCTTGGGTTTCCTATTCCTTCCATTTTACTCTAGTTGTTTTGGTTGCCCTTTTTGCTCTCACCAAGCCATCCCCTCCAGTATTCTGGAACTATTGCTTGCCCTTTCTGCCTCGTTTGTCCCGATGCTCTCTTGTCTTTGTTGTCTCGTTATCCCCTTTTATCTTTGTGATCTCATCTTTCCGTTAATGTCTTGTATTCTAGCCGTCCTGCTCTGGATTTCATCTGCTCTCTGGTTGGGTGCTCTTGCATGAAAGTTTGCTTGAATCTGTTATGCATGGATGATATAAGTTGGGTATTTTTGTCTTTGCGTTCAGAAGCATTTTGTCATTATGTGCTCGATGTAGTTTGTTGGTACGTTCAATTTTTGTTTTCTGTGCGTTGATGGTGGTTGTAGTTTGTTTTTTGTGTTTGATTTTTATGCCTTTTTTACTTTATGTATTCCAGTTGTCCCAGGGTTTCTTGTGCTCCTTCCCCTCTACTTGCATTGGCATCCCGCCTCGTCTCCCATAGTCTCGGCCTGTGAGAGGAGTTTGGAGGTAGGTTCCTCTTTGTGTCGGATGTTGTTGTACAAGGACCTTTCCCTAGAATGCCATGGTTCTCTTCTTATATAGAAGAGAACCACCATTCTAGGGAAAGAGACGTCTGTTTTCCACGCCAGTTTTGGATCCGCTCTTTCTGTGGCCTGTGCTTTCTATAGCACAGGCTCTCGTTTTGACTTTGTCATCTATATATACTCTGTTGCTTGCTTCTTTCCTTCATCGGCGTTTCCTTTGAGCTGAATTCTTTGTTGTGCAGAGTTCCCCCCCTCCCTCCTCTGTTATCTGGGTTGGGCTTTACATTGGCTATTCCACTCTGTTAGGGCCGATTCTTTTTGAGTGGCCCCTTTTTTCTTGTGTATATTCTTGTGTATATTCATTCTTGAGGATATTTTTGCGGTCGGACCTGGTGTATCTCTATATGTCTCTAGCTATATGTGTTTCTCTCTATCTCGGCGTAGCAATGTAGCTTCCGGCAATTCTTGATGACTTCTCGATCATGCTTTGTATATTCTTGTGTATACTCTCTCTTGTGTATGTTTTCTCTCATGCTCTCTTTTCCCATAGGGTTTTCTATCTATCTCTCTCTCCCTCCCTCCCTCCTCCCTCCCTCCCTCCCTCCCGGCATAGCACTTGTCGCTTCTGGGTAGGCTCCAAAGTGTTCTTCTATTGGATGCGCCTATTTTCTCTTCTTGGTGTAGCTTTATGGCTTCTAGAGGGCCAGGGCACTGCGGGGAAGACCCCTGCGGTCGGGCCTAGTGTATCTAATCGGATGTTGTTGTACAAGGACCTTTCCCTAGAACAGTTTTTGCATGTTTTTTCACTGATCTTGCTTGTTCCGTGCTCAAATCATCTGCTCTCTTGATAGAATGAGGTTTTTAGGGGTTGGCAAAGCGATTTGTTTGCACCGCGTGGTTATCCTGGCCAAAAAACTGTGGTTAGCTCAGACAAAAGTGTGGTAAACTAGGACATAACAGTAGTTAACCCGGACATGTGTCCGGGTTTACCACATCCCGGAGTAGATACACGGCGTTCCGAATGAATGTGGTTATTTAGAAATTCAAAAGGTTATGTAGGGCCGATTTATTGTCAAGTTCCTGCATGATCTATTCTATTCGATCTAGATGTGGCTGCACTTGCATCAATCCTCCTTAGGGCGATCTTCTGCTTAATATCGATCAAAAAACTTCCACCAAGTTCTGGCATTCCATTCAAAAGGTAAGGGTTCTCCAAAATTTAAACTTGATTCTATCAATCCGGCACAAAATTTTGAATTCATCCTGAAATCTGCACGAATTCATTAAACCCAACACCAAGTTTCTCTGGATTTGGCACCAACACTAAAATAGAGACCAGGCTCTGAAGTTTGCATTTTGGACTTTACACAGGTGAAGGATCAAGCAAAATCAAATTGACTGATGATCAAGCAAAAATATGAAGATCAAGTAGGCTGTGCAAGCCGCATTCAAGCAGATAAGATCCGTCCTATGATAACGCCTCCCAGGCCCTTACCCCGCATAAGGGCCCACGGGCGCCCATTATCTCTAACAAAATATATGTTCTTCAGATAAATTGTCCCATTTGCACCCTGTGGTGGCGTGAAGACTTAAAATGCCAATACAAGTTGCAGCTACTAAAGTGCATGTGGTGGCGTGAAGACTTAAAATGCCAATACAAGTTGCAGCTACTAAAGTGCTTGTTGGATAAATTTTAGCCTTAACATCTATTGTTTTTTTTGGACAACTGCTTTGACGACTATTTACAAGTTCGCAACTATTCCATAGGATAACTACAGTTCCAGGGTGACTTCGGGCTTGCTGCACCCGTGTAATTTGGGTCCCATAGGCCGATTGGCCTCTGCGGACGATAAACGAACTTTCCTTCCTTCCTTCCTTCTAGTTTGCGGGGGCCCCCCCTGTCCCGGTGAACACGACAGCCTGCAGCAGGTGAATACGACAGAACAGCCGAAAGAAGACCAAAAAAACTGTTCTTGATTCTCACGGAAATCACGCCTTCGTTATTTTTAAACAACAAAACCACCATTACAACCCAAAAAAAGCAGAAGAAGACTGCCTGTTACCCGTCATGTTCACCGGGGAGGGGGGCGCAAACTAGAAACTAGCCGCCACCGTTCATTGGATGATAATCAAGATGAACCCCCGTTTTTCTTGACCATTTTTTTGCTTTGAAACACCATTGATTGCTTTTAGACCATTGATTGCTTTTGCTGTGAAGAAATCCCAAATATCCTCTGTTTTTTCTATACATCTGTGCAGAGAAAATCCCGCCCCTTTGGGACCATCGCCCATGCAGAACCAGTAACAGAGAATAAAAGTAACCAGTAACCAGAACCAGTACCTGTAGAGCCGGTGCAAAGGTGCGAGAAGCAGATTCGTGGGTCGGCGTGACAGAAGCAGAGTGCAAAACAGAGGCAATTCAACAGTCATTTTCGCAGTAAAAAAATGAGTAAAAAAAGGGCGAAATTTTGAGGTGGTCAAAATTTCGATAAGTTAGGTCCGTCATAGTAGCGCTCAAATTATATACGCCCGAATTGGGTTAGGGTCCCAAGAAATGGAAACCTCCCAAATTTTCTCACTTGGAAACCTCCCCAGCTTTCCTGTAAAGCCTGGGGAGGTTTCCAATACCGCTAACTTGGGGAGGTTTCCAGGAAAACTAACCTGGGGAGGTTTCCAACAATGTTAACTTGGGGAGGTTTCCACAAATCTATTATTATTTATGATATTTTTTGATATACGATAACAGCCATTCATAAATAACCTAAAATTAATGTGAGCCTCTAGAATTGATTGTTCTTTCTATTTTCGTATGCATTCTATTTCTGTTGCATGTTTTCTTTTTCAGGCATTCTTGAATTGAAGCTAGGAGGAGCGCACAGATCCGACCGATTTTGAAGCGATTTTCTCTACTGTTCTTTGATGCCAGCGGACCCAGATACGAGCGCCTGATTTTCGTATGCTGAATTAGACACAGGACCCGATCGCGGGAGCAGGTCTTTCTCTGTTTTGTTGTATTCTTCAGTTCCATGTCTTTGCATCTTTTTTTGAAAGTCTTATTCTGTTTTCCAGTTGTTTTTTCCGTTCTCAGCGTATTCTAATCCTTTCATTTGGTTTTGCAGCTATGGTTATGAGTGAGAATCCAACCATGCCATCAATGTTGACATATGGGAGAGGCTGTATGGCTGGTTTTTCTTCCACTGCTACTTTGTTTCAACAGCGAGACATGGAGGAAGCTTGCAAGACTCGGTGGTGCTTATAGAGCTAATCGTAGGAACAAGCAAGCATGGAAGATTTTTTTCTTCAGGGCGCCACAAGCATCAGACATTTTTTTATTCGGAGGAATCCCTGGATCAGGTACAACACTAACACCCCTGGTTTTGCAATGCAGTAGCTTCAAGAATCAAGAGTTTTGTTTGCAAATCTGTATACCCAACTCCGTCCCTGCCATGGCCACGATCTGAAAATATTGCTTATGGCCATGAAGAAAAAGGTTTGCAATCCGACCATTTTCCCTGTGTAGCCCCTCTTTTCAGATGAAGGTTTGCAATCCGAGAATATATGAAACTTTGTAATTGTTCTACCCGGATTGCTGGTTGCTTGCCCATTATTCTTACTTGCTTTTGAATCAGTTGGGTTTTTACCTCTGCAATATCCGAGGTGCGCTGCAGTATCTTGATGTTAATCCTTCAGGCTTTTTTGTTTCTTCTTCGACTACAGAACCTGCCTTACCATGCAACATTACAGTCCATTCACATATACATGCATACGAAAACATCTCTTGAATCAGATGAGCCATCTTGATAGAAAACCATGCCTGATTTTTGTTTGTACACTTAGAAAACTTCATAGAAATGATCTTCCTGTCAAATGTTAAGCTTAATTTTTTTCTACCAGAATAATGTTTGTTAATTTTTTTTTTCTTTTGCTGAATAGATATGTTCTTGAGAACTGGCAGAATGTTCCGAAATATAATAGACATGAAGGCAAATTGTAAAGATATGAACTTATATCAGTCACATGCAGTTTTTCAGTTATGCTAGAATGACTTACTGATTGTGCTTCATGGTGTACTTGGGGATTTTCAAACTTTGAGGTTATTCAAAGTTTTGTAGCGGCATTATCAATTACGAGTGTATGAGCCTGATACATTATCTGTGATATATGATTGTGAACTCACTTCTCTTCATGTACAGGATTTATGAATGTGGGACATATTTCAAACAGCTGGCATCGTCTTCAGCTTCATTTGTTCAACTGCAAGAGAAAATACCTCTCCTTAATTGTTCCCGGCAGTTATGATTTGTCATGAAAAGTCAGCCAATAAACTTCAAGGATTTAATTTATGATGCTCCACATTTGACACTCCTTTTGCGAGAATGGGACATATTTGGTATGCCTTCATCATGTAGTCTATGTAAGGGTTACCATCTAAAGGTAAATCCCAGAATGCAGGTGAGGCTTACTTTATTTGTTTTCAATCTTTTCAGTTTCTTATGGTATATAAGCATTTATACTATAATATAATTTGCTCATGGAAATTTCCTTTGTGGAAGGTGCTTGGTACATTTACATGATATATTGAGCATAGAATTGCCTTCACAGAAATGCAATCATTCATGTTATGTAACTCATTCTCATCCTTTATCACATGAACTCTAAAGGATCTTTTCAAAAAGATAGTGCATATAGAACTTGCAAATTTACCTATTGAGAATATAACATTGACAACATAAAGAAACATAATTACAACTACTGTGTTAGAATCCAAAAAATGCTTTTGAAGGTTAGCGTGGCAAAAATGTCTCTCGGAAATTATTTAAGCCTTTGTAATGACTTAGGCTTCTAATAAATTGGCTTAATTGAGAAAGCGACATGTGCCTGTGCATATGAGCCTGTGCATATGAGCCCTTAAACTTCACAGGCGTAGGTTATTTACAGATCCTAATAGCCTGACATCTCGTCGGACATCTTGGATGATCTGGAGCTCTTCCTCATTTGCAACTGCAACCCTTGCAAGTTGTGTCGTCGTAATCCCGACCCACTTTTCAAGTGTTTGCTTCTTCTTCACAAGTTCTAGTGCGACTTCTCGCAGCGTCATTGTTGAACTTGAAGAAAAAGCTTGGATGAATTCAAGAAATAGCTCACTTTGAAATTTTATAGACATTTTGTGGAAACCTCCTCTAGTTTCTTTGGAAAGTTGGGGAGGTTTCCATAAAATATTTAAAAAAATAAAAAATAGTCATTAATGTTGGCAACGACCGATGGACTGCAACGCACGAGGACCGAGATGCACGGGGCCAGTCTTGGTCTCCGTGCAAATTTAGAGAGCCTTTTTTTTTTTTTTTGAAACCTCCCCACCTTTCCCTGGAAACCTCCCCTGTTTTCTTTATTGGAAACCTCCCGTGTCATCCAAGAAAGTCGGGAGGTTTCCACTAGAAGTGTGGGGATTTCATGGAAACCTCCCCTGTTTTCTAATATGGAGAAAGTTGGGGAGGTTTCCAGGAAAGGTGGGGAGGTTTCCAGGGAAAGTTGGGGAGGTTTCCATGGAAAGTTGGGGAGGTTTCCATGGAAAGTTGGGGAGGTTTCCGTTGGAGCCCAACCCAAATCAAGAGAAAAACCATCTGGTCATAGTAGTGTGTAGAGGAAAGACTAACGCTTGTGAATGGATGACATGTGCAACCGGGTTCAAGATGGAAGCGAGGATTACAAAGGCGAGAATGGTCGATAAACGCATAAAACAGGAAGTTGGAAATCGTGTTGGCCAATGCTTGGTGAAGCCCAAAAAGAATCCTCAACGTTTCTTTCAAATAAAAAACTTTATCGACCATATATTTGTTTACATTCATTTTATGATTTGAAGCATACAAAGATAGCGGATTAATCGTGATTCTCAATGCCATAGTCACCAATATCATCACTTACATGACCACAATATTACACGAATGTTGCCACAAAAACGTGATGTCAACAACTTACAAGGCAAAGATTTGTCATGAGTTTTTGGGAGCATTCATTTTACGATCGTGCTTGGGCGCTACAAGACCATCTCTCTTGCCTTTGCGGTTTATTTCGTGTAAGCACCATCATATATCATGCTCTTTTGCACATTTGCCATGTTAATTTTTTAATCACTTAGCATGTCCTTTCACGTGTCACAGGGCATAATCTTGTTGGACTAATCTCTGTTTCATCAAATCCCTCGGACCTTTGCCATGCTGAATGGAGCTTGTCCACGTGCAAGCTCACTCCACCGGTGTTTTTTCCTTGCATTGTATGTGTTTGCCCTCATGCGTTGGAAGCTTGAAATCTTGCATCATATCTTTTGGAGCTGATCGGTTTGAGGAAGAGGATGTGAAGGAGAAGAGGGGCATGGTTTCCTTCTTCAATTGGAATTACGGTGCATTAATTTAGGAGGAATGTTATCTCATTCTTGGTATTGTATATATTGAAGATAGTTTAAGTTGGGGATGGGGATTGGGATTTGCTTGTTCTTTCTAGCACTTGCAATGTGCATGTTCTTTGGCAAGACAAAGCATTACAGATATAGGAAAACTCAAGAAAGCCCTTTAGCTCAGATTGCACATGTTCTTATTACTGCATTCAAAAGGGGCAAAGCTGAAAGTACAGGAGATTTTTATGAGTACAATATTGCCCATGGCAAAAGGCTACTCCCTCATACAAGCCAATTCAGGTTACACTTTCTCTATCGCCCTAATTTATCTTGTTGCTGCTTCTTCTTCTTCTGCCAAGAATAAGGTCTGTTAAATGCGCTTTCTTTCTTTATATTGCAGGTTTCTTGACAAGGCAGCTTTAAAACTCGAAGACATGGAAGGGTCTTGTAAGGCATGCATCCTGACTCAAGTTGAAGAGGTAAAATTGGTGCTGAGAGTAATCCCTATATGGCTAGTTGTGCTCGTTAGGAATAACCCCCATTGTGTAGGAACATTTTTGTAACTCAAGGCAACTACATGGAAAATCAGCTTGGAAGCTTTAATATACCACCAGCCTCCATGTTCATATTTGCTTTCATAGTAGGTCTCATATTTCTACCGATTTATGACAAACTGGTGGTGCCATTTGTGAGAAAAACACACCAAAACGAAGAGGCTTCACTGTACCAAAAGGATAGGTATTGGATTTGTGTTGTGTGTGTTGGATATGATGGTTGCGGTGGCTGGTGGAAATAAAAAAGAAAAAGAGCGTTGGAAAGTTGAGCATATTTTGGCTGGTTCCACAAGATGGAATGCTTGGATTATTTGAGTGCTTCTCGGTCCCCGCAGTTGGTGGAATTCTTTGATGAACAGATGCCTGACAATATGCAAAGCCTTGGTATCAGTATGGCTTATGTAAATATGGGGGTGAGTTCCTTTCTGAGTAGTGCCATCGTGTCCATAGTTGACAAGGCGAATCCTACGTGGCTTCAGAATGACATTAACAAAGGCCACCTGGACTACTACTACTGGGTCCTAGGCCTTGTCACCGCCATTAACCTCCTCATTTTTTTGCCCCTTGCTTGGGCCTACTCATATAAAACCACCACCAAGTCTCCACATGCCACCATTGAAATGGCTCTCAATGATGACTTCGCCAAGTCTGTTCGTGCAATGGCCCCCAATAATGAACAATGACCTAACCACAATGAACATGGCCCACAATGATGAACAATGACTTGACCTCATCGATAATCATAGCTCATGTTTACATGACCATTCAAATGGCCCACAACTATAAACAATGACTTGACCATGTATTTATAAAAAGTTATGTAAACTTGTGCATTTCGTATACTTTTCCTATTCATTTTGTATTGCATGAGGGTATTTTGGCAGTGGTTAAGGCTATGATTTTGGTATTGTATTGTATTAAAAATAGTATTTTCTGCCATGTGAGAGGAGCTTAATTGGTATTTTCTATTTTAGACTGGCGTGTGTGTTTTTTTATGCGTTATGTCCCAAAGGTCCTATTTTGGATATGCACGAGCCTTTTCTGGGCAAGTTTTTATCCGAGGTCCAAAATGAATCCAGAGGTTTGTAGCTGCATACCAATCATGGATCGCTCTCCATCTTGTACAGAATCTTTTGGCCTAACTGAGGTTTTCTGCATCAAACGAATCCATCTCCCACAAAATCGTTTGACCTAACTCAAGTTTTCTGCATCAAAAAAATCCGTACACAGAGGACGCCATAGCCTCCCAGCGTTGCTGCCATAGCCGCAGCCAGCAGAAGAAAGAAATCAAATGTATGGAAGACACCTTGCAAAGTGTTGAAATTGCAATTTTTGGAACGGTAATTATCATGCACAATCTAACCCATTCTATAGATTGTGAGCCAAGGCTATTTTAGATCCAGCGAAGCCAAGGTTGTAGCTAAATCCGCTTCTTAGAAAGCCGTTGTTTACCTAAATGTAGTTGCAAATCCAGACAGACATGCAGTATCTGACTGCGACCCAGATTTGAGGATGGAGCTCTGAAGCCCCACAATTTTGCATTGCTGAGTCATGGTCTTTTAAGGTTGCCTGTTTTACGGATGGGCAGATTGTGCAGACCACAACAACTTCTTTGAGGATCCTGCGGCCTGTCCGGTTTATACTATGGCAGGAGGGCGGTTTAATGAAGCTAAGGTTCCTTGAAGCTATGACACGCCATAGCTTTTTGCTGCGGTTTGGAGGGGCGACCTGAGCGAAATTCAGGAGCACCATTGGTTTGGTTCTTTTTTATTTATTTTGCCTCAACCATGGATTCGTTCTACACCATTGCAGGTGCCATGCATTTTTTCTTTCAAAATTCTAATGGTCATTGATCTGGCACAATGCCTGTAATATCTGCCAGATCAATGGTAGGGAATAAAACTTAAACGTGATGCTATAAAGACGATCATATAGATTGACATAGGGCTCCAGCCTGTCCACATCCAAGTGGGTGTAGTAGAAGTTGCTCTCGGCATGTGGGAAGTAGCAGGCCGCCACAAAGAGAGGACTGCAACCACAGTTCTGCACGCGCACCCACAGGTATATGTTGTGCCCATTCGTCTTGCACAGGGAAACTGACTGTGCCAAGGCTATCTGGTTGTAGCAGGCAACCCCTTCGTGTCCCCGCTTTCCCATGCATTCATTGAAGACGAAGTGGCGTTGTTATCCCAGTAAGTTTGGGTAGCCTACGTCCAGCATGCTCCCATATTTCCATGAGGAAGATGAGGTCCATATCGGCGTGACTGAGTTGAGACTGTCACCCTT
This sequence comes from Isoetes taiwanensis, assembly GCA_021234155.1. Lineage (NCBI taxonomy): Eukaryota > Viridiplantae > Streptophyta > Lycopodiopsida > Isoetales > Isoetaceae > Isoetes > Isoetes taiwanensis. Next base: position 14,983,400 of record JAJEKV010000008.1, on the reverse strand, counting down.
CTGCCATGGGAAGTCCCGACAATTCCAAGAGACCACGCAAAGGCACAATCCCTATTTGTTGGCAGGAGCTGTCGTTGCAAATCCGGTGGTGGCGGCACAAGGAGTGGTGAGAGGTGGAGGTAGCATGTGGTGTGGCTGTAGTGGCAGGTGGGGCCACTGGAGCAGGATATGCAGCTGGGATTGCATCAGAAGGGCCTCGAGGGTTAAAGGTGCCTGCATCAGCGTTTGGTTGCCGGAAGACCTGCGTCCTTCCCCGCCTCTGCCATGCAACGTGGTGGGCCTCGTGTCCGTGGGTCCGGGCTTCTCCCTTTCCGGTACCTTCTCGGCATATGGGGTCTCGGGGCGCCTCCCGATGCTAGACATGTGATTCGTGCATTATTATCTGCAACACCAGCCTAGAGCTGGCTCCAAGGCTCTGCTGGTGCTAGATTCACTGTAGGTCCTGAGCAACCAACTTCACTTTGTCGGGCCAATTTTGCTGATTGGGTTTTGGCCCGGGCCTCCCTGTTCATGGAAGAGGAGGTTTCTCCCTTGTGCATAATGTCTGGTCGGGGCCATTTCCGTAGAGGCCCTTCAGTTCTGTCCTCCCAAGCAGGGTTGTCCTGTGTATGACAAGCAGATGGTTGGGGTGTTTGGGCAGTAAACTGGGAGGTGTGTCTCCTTCCAAGTCGTAGGTCGCATGTATGGCCATAGTGTCTACCAGATGCCACAGAAACCCTAGCACACAGCCCGGAAAAGTGCCAATTTGAGCCCCAAACCAAAGCCAATCATGCATATATCATACACCATTGAAGATATCTGAACCAGCTTTCCAAGGAGCCTAGGCACACAAAAATCTGACACTAGATGTGTGAGATACAGCCCGTCGAAGTGTCTACTGGCTGCCACATAAACCCTAGCACACAACCCAAAAAAGTGCCGATTTGACACAATAACCCCAAAATGTGCTCTACGTGTAGTTTTTTGGTGTCTTTTTTGCAAAAAAACAACACCTAAAGACTACCCATAGTATTGTTCCGAAAATGCTAGAAACAACATGTAGTTTTTGTCTAAAAAGTCTATGCATAGGAATTGTCATAGTCTGTAAAAAAAATCAATGTGTTGTTTTTTTTCTTTTTGCTGTTGTTTCTAGGGAGACTGTGCGTTGTTTGTTCTCAATATAAGACGCATTGTTTTCGACATTACAACACGTGGAAAATAAATATTACTACATTAGAAACAAAAACTACATGAGATATCCACACGTAGAAACAAAAGAAAACATTGTTGTTTTAATGTCACTAGACATTGTTTTCCTTCGAATAAACAATGTGTTAAATATTACAATGTGTGGAAAACTAATATTACAACACGTAAAAAAAAATATATGACGGGTCAAATCCAGATGTAGGCATTGTATTTTCTTTCATTAAGACACGTTTAGATATTACAATGCATAGAAAACTAATAAGATAACACATAGTTTTAAGTGAGCAAATATAGTATTTTAAAAAACAATACTAGTAAAGAAATAATAATGACCACAAATTCTCGATTACTTTTGTTTATTTAAAAAAATGCCTTTGGGAATCGAACCCAAACAAGTCCATTCCGGCATACTATAATAATCTAAGAAAATAATTAAACTAGGAATTGTATATGAAAAAGTAAAAAATTTTATCCATTATAAACTACACTATTATCAAGAGCGCAGATGAAATACTAAAAAAATGCACAAATATGTCACTCTAACAAGAAAAACTTAACAACTAAATTACCACTGATCAAGCAGGCAAAGAAAAGCAAAAGTTTGAGCACATAGGATCTGTAGAGGTTTGATCATATGTGCATAGAAGAAAAGCAAGTGAGCAAAAGCAAGAAAACAAAAAACAGAGTACTTAAAAGGCTACCAAACATGCAACATGCAAGGCAACCTATGCTACTATGCAATGGCAACACCAATCTACTCCATAGTGCCTAGCAGTGATCGGTAACATGGGGTCGATCTTAAAACGAATTTGAAAAAACAATAGTATTTAAAAGAAAAGCTTCTAGCTTAATATACACAATATTTTCAGCCCTATAACAATTCTCGCTTTTGACTTATCAACTATGTTCAAGCATGTCATGGAAACCATTCCATACCTGAATGTGTAATCAGATCATTTTTTAAATCTATCCAAAGAATAAAAGCTATCAAACCTGATAAGGAGAGCTCCTCTAACATCAATATCCAATTTTGCATACCCATTTGGAATCCTGTTCATATTGTTCTAAAGCGTAAAAGCGTACGAAATTGGAAAGTAGAACCGCATAAGATTTTAAGAGATTAAGATTTAGTCAAGCCCCGAATAGAAAAGCTCGCTTATTACCTCCCTTGCAACCTTTCCAAATCTGCTCTCAAGTGCCGCACAAAGACCTAGCTCTAGCCATCGCTGGTGTTCGAAGAACAGAGGATCCTCTAAATGAAAATGTTAGTCAGATAGTAAAGGAAGATAAAGAATATTTCAAATAGGGCATCTGGGCAACCAGTGTTGGCCAACCTCTGTTGCAGATTCGATTAAGAAGTCTAGTGCCAGTGCGTTTCCAGAAGTAACGGTTATGCAAATGCAAGTAATTACAGCAATTAGTAATATCCAAGTTTAAAGAAAGAAAGAAGAATCTTAGCAAAATGATTTATACGTAGCCTTAAATCTGCTCAACAAGAAAATGCAAGAAAATCCAAGTAAGGGCTCAACAAGAAAATGCAGCGAATCATGAAGATCTTAAAATGCAAGGGAGCTTATTCAGACGCTCATGAATATCTTAAAATGCAAAGGAGCTTATATCCGCCATCGGCTCTCACAAAGGTCGCGATCGAATCGGATATAATGCAAGGGAGCTTATCTACTATCACCTCTAAAGTGCCGAAACACGGAAATCGCAAGCTGTGCCGGGCTTGACGACAGAGAAAAAAAGATACTTAAGGCAACAAAGAGCTTTACCGTGCAGATCATAAGACTAAGACATAGCCATATCTAAAAAAAAAAAAAAGCATGGCTTTTCGATTTGCTTTCAAGAAGAGGGGCTAAGGCGCTTTCAGATTTCTTGATTTGCTCGTGAGTAGGCTAAGGGGGCGCCATATAGTCGGAGAAGTATCAAGATACTAAGCGGCCATCGCCATAGCTGCCCATCACCGTGAAGCCGGAGCAGGCGAGCAGAGCGGGAAACAAACTCAAACTGCCTAAGCATTTAGCGGAGCCAATAGAATGATAGGGCCTAGATCAAAATCTAGGCCGTTCATCCTAAAAACATCTCTACCGTTGAATGGGCATTTACTATAATATATAGTGGATTGTTTTGTCAATAATAAACTATTGTTTGTTAAACGAACCCTTTAAGCAATGACTCTTCATTTTATGTGTTCAATACCCCTCTAGCACAAGATGAATTTTAAGGGAAATAATTCTTCGAACCTTATATAGGCAAAAGTACAATAATCGTTTCCATGTATTTTGCAAGATTTGCCATCACTCTATTATATCAAAGTTAGATTGTCTCTCTTAATCTTTATAATGTACATTTGTCCCTTTACTCTAAAAACATTTTCTTTAGAGTTAGGGCTTATTCATTCCAATAGTATGAGAACAATTTCTCAACTTTGTAAATTTATGAATAGGGCTTCTCTCCTATTCTCTCTTCTTAATATTGTTCAATTCAATTATTTCTTGACATTTGTCCTCAATATCTTAGAGAACAATTCCAACTCCCATATATTTCATATTGCTTGGCATCAGCCAACATCTTTGCAATGTCGCCCTATTAAGCAGCACCTCTAAACCGATGTTGTATTAACTCTATGGATGCAAAATGAGAATATGTTATTTCCCTCAAAACTCATTAAAACTTATGGCAATACAAAGCATAAGTTACGCCAAGAACAACATTACAACCACTATCACAATAGGCTATGAAATGTAATCTGTTGGAACCACATACGTATATCGAGAGACACAACCAGAACAACTTCGGCATGAGTGAAAAAGGTACATGTGGCTTTGGACATGTGGCCAAGAGGCACTAGGTTACGGTTAGGATTAAATGTTAGAAAACACAAAAAATTAGATGTTGGAGATTACCCCAACTTAGGATTGCCATGTTGGACGGCATAGATTAATTGTTGAGATTATAAAAAGAGAGAGAAACGTTGTGTTGGAAGGAGAAAAATGTTGGAATAAAAAGTTTGATGACGTTTTCTTCCGTGCTTGACGTTGCATTGAGGTTATTGTGTCTAGCATGTTGCTTATGTTTATGTTAATTGTTAAACGTTAAAGATGTTTTAAATGTTTGTAACATAACATAACAAAAACATAAGAATAGGGGTAACGAATAGAACGAATGGGCATAACCCGTTTTCTACCGAAAACCGCTCAAGGCTTGCATCCGGAGCCCTTCCGATCGCTATTCGACTGCGGATTCAACAAGCAATCTCCGCTGATCGCCAGACCGACCTTTTCAACGATTCCGATCCAAAGAACTGTGGAAAATGCGCCATGATGATTTTTTGCTCAGATATGATTTCTGCCATACTGTGAGCATCGATGGAGATTATTTTCGGTGGTTATGTGGTGGACAAAAGACAAAAATCATTCCCGGCAATGTTCTATTTAGAAGTTAATCTTGTTCATGAATCTGGTCACGGGCTATAAAATCTGAGTTTCCACAGTGGAACTTCGTTTTGGTTATGAAAGAACAAAGAGAGTGATTATGGATACTTCTGGTCATGATTCTGGTGGATATGCTTGTGGTTATTAAAACTTGTCCCTGGTTACCTAGTCATTGTGGTGTATGTCTTGTGATGCAGACATGGATATGGATGAGCAAGGAATCATAAAGGAAACTATTAACTGGACAGACTTCCTGGGCAGCCCATTAATGATAAGATCAACTTGCCTGGCTGTATTTCCTTCTTTTGCAAAGTCAGTTATCTCGTGGTGAGAGACTGGAGGGTTAACACTAGGCTCACACATGCCAAGGTGGCTCCAACATGCTACACGGGCTCCAACATGCCACCTAGGCTTCAACATGCCAAGGTGGCTCAAGCATGCCACCTAGGCTCAAGCATGCCATCTAGGCACTCCAAATGGTGACATGGCATGCCCAGTAAGCAAGGCCAAGTTTTGACTAGGCCAAAAATGAAAAGATGTCCATCTTTGGTCTTTTCATTGGGTGATGTTGGCAAATTTTGGGTGACATGGCTAGATGATGGTGACATAGACATGATGACTAGGACTTTATGCAAGAAATATGATAACCTTTAAAATTTTTGGTAGAGGAGTTTAGAATAGAGGGATCTTGCGCTGACACCCTTCCCCAAATCAAACCAGGCCAGGACTCTGCGCGGCTTCTTCACCAGAGGGAAGAGGCCAGACCCTAGGGGACGAAGCTCAGAAAGGTTGCCGAGGCACCCTTTCTCGCCGCTGGCCCCTTTGGGCGGGCAAATGCCAATGCCCCCTTCTTGGAGCTCAATTTCTATCCGACCGAATTGAATCCACCATTCAAGTAACCCCTTCGAGCATGTTCAAAAATCCAAGATCCGTCCGGAAGGAACTTATCAACTGCGGAAGCCCCCGCCGGAGCATGTAGAAACCCAAGTGTTTTGTCGCTCGAAAAGACAAAGGTTCGGAATGGAGATTTGACTTCGCCATGTCGTCCGAATGGTGACATTACCCTAGGAACCAAGTTATACGGCCATTTTGGCAACGAAAGAAACACTAACCCTCTACATGACAATATTTTGCAGCCATCTCTTACGCCAATTGACTAGGAACGTATTGGACATGAGCTACTTTGGCGCTTCTTGGAGAAAGGGTGCTCTTCTGCCCACGAAACTTGGTCCCGAGGGTAATCTCGATGTTTTGAGTCCATTGGCAGAGTCAGTTTACAATTTTGGAGTGGGAGAGTTGCCTGCCCGTGACCAAGGGCCTTTGGGAGAGGACCTTTGGGGTGACGCTTAGGAAGGTTTTAAGGGTTCTCTCGGCGTCAACACCCTCCTCCCACGGATGACATTGTGCAAGATCCCGGTCGACCGGATTAGGATATGGCCTCAAACGTAAACCTCGGTGTTGCTAGGTTATTGAAGGGTTTACGTTTTGGATGCCGAGTTTTAGTCGGTTGCACTTGGGACATGGCCGAGAAGCTGCAATTGAAAATGCGAAGCAATAGGAATTGACGGAATGGGGTTTGGATTTATCCTCCTCCCATAATGGCAAATAGAAGCCAAGAGCGCCTTTTGCAGTAGCAAAATGTTTGGGATCATTCGGGATGGCCAATAGATCCAAACCCCATTCCTTCAGTTCCTATTGCTTCATGTTTTTAATTGCAGCTTCTTGACCATGTCCCAAGTGCAACCGACTAAATCGCGACCTCCATAACGTAAACCCTTCAATAACCTAGCAAACCACAGGGTTTACGTTTTGGAGGCCATATCCTAGTCAGATTCGACCAGGATCTTGCACAATGTGATCACGTAGAGGGAGGGTGTTGATGCCAGAAGACGGACCCTTAAAACCTTCCGGAAGCAGTTCGCCCCAAAGGTCCTCTCCCGCATCCACCTTGGCATGTTGGAGCCTAGGTGGCATGTTGGAGCCTGCATGGCATGTTTGAACCACCTTGGCATGTTTGAGCTACCTTGGCATGTTGAAAAACTCGAGATAACATCATTTGAGTGTGCAGATCTTGTTTTGTCTCAGGGAAGTGCACTGACCAAATTTTCTTTCAACTTTGAACCCGATTTACTCAGACATCCCAGATCCAAATTGAGCCAAGTTTTCTTCCACATGTCACCACAACGTTTCTCTTGTTGTTCCTCCAAAAATCATTTGAAAAAGATAAGCACAACTCGAGATATTCAGATCTAAGTGCAACTACCTCATTTTGCTTTAGGGATCCTAATGTAGTTGATGCCTTTTTGCAAAATTTTGCACAAAGATTGGTTGCCTTAAGCAACCTGGAGGTTCTAACACACCATATCCATATCACAGCATATGTCCTAAGTGCAAAAGACCAAAATTGACTCCAAAATATAAACCCTTCAACAACCTAGCAACTCATAGGGTTTACGCCGGAGGTCAAACGTGGTTCTTTTCATGGATAACTTCGGTGCAGCATCTCTAAACATGAATGCAGAGTCATGCCAACCGAAGAAATGGGGTTCGGATCTATCTGGTCATCCGTAATATCCCAAACAATGTCTTCCCATCGCAAAAGTGGCTCTTGACTTCTAATTGCCATAGCGGGAGAAGAATAGATCCAAACCCCATTTCTTCAGTTCATATTGCTTCGCGTCTTCAACTGCAACCTCTTGACCATGTCCCAAGTGCAAACCACCAGAACTCGACCTCTATAACGTAAACCCTTCAATAACCTAGCATCACACAGGGTTTACGTTTCGGAGGCCATATCCTAGTCAGATTCGACCAGGATCTTGCACAATGTCATCGCGTAGAGGGAGGGTGTTGACGCCAGAAGATGGACCCTTAAAACCTTCTGAAAGCAGCTCGACCTAAAAGTCAATTGGCCTAGGAGATGGCTGCAGAATACTGCCATGTAGAGGGTTCGTGTTTCTTTCATTGCAAAAAATGACCATGTAACTTGGTCCCTAGGGTAATTTCGCCATTCCGGACGACATGGCGAAGTCGAATCTCCATTCCGAAGCCTTTGTACTGCCCGAACGACAAAACACTTGGGTTTCTACAAGGTCAACCGCAGGACGCTTCCCGGTTTGGTAAGTTCTCCCGGACCGATCTTGGATTTTTTTGAACCTGCTCGAAGCAGGTTACTTGAACAGCAGATTCAATGGTTGGATAGCGAAACCGAGCTCCGGGAGGGGGGGCATTGGCATTTTCCCTCCCGGAGGAGCGTTGGCAAGAAAGGCTGCCTCGACAACCTTTCTGATGTCCGTCTCCTGGGGTCTGGCCTCTCCCCTCTGGTGAGGAAGCCGCGCAAAGTCCTGGCCTGGTTCGACTTGGGGAAGGATGTCAGCGCTTTAAGTTCTTCAAGATCCCTCTATTCTATCCCTTGCCAAACTCCTCTACCAAAAATTCCACTTGGAGTGCCTAGGTGGCATGCCTGATCCACCTTGGCATGTTGGAGCCTAGGTGGCATGTTGGAGCCCACATGGCATGTTTGAGCCACCTTGGCATGTTGGAGCCTAGGTGGCATGTTTGAGCCCGTGTGGCATGTTCGAGCCACCTTGGCGTCTAGGTGGCATATTGGAGCCGTGGCATGTTTGAGCCACCTTGGCATGTTAGAGCCTAGGTGGCATTTTGGAGCCCGCCTTGGCATGTTGGAGCCTAGGTGGCATGTTGTGAGCCACCTTGGCATGTTGGAGCCCGCATGGCATGTTTGAGATACCTTGGCATGTTTGAGCCTGGGTGGCATGTTGGAGCCTAGGTGACATGTTTGAGCCACCTTGGCATGTTGGAGCCTAGGTGGCATGTTGGAGCCCACGTGGCATGTTTGAGCCACCTTGGCATGTTGGAGCCCACATGGCATGTTTGAGCCACCTTGTATTGGAGCCTAGTTGGCATGTTGGAGCCCACGTGGCATGATTGAGCCACCTTGGCATGTTGGAGCCTAGGTGGCATGTTGGAGTCCACGTGGCATGTTTGAGCCACCTTGGCATGTTAGAGCCACCTTGGCATGTTATAGTAGGTGTGGCATGTTTGAGTCCTTCAAGAAATGCCTATATGATGCCAACCCAGTGTCCATCTTTGGTTCTTCATATCAATGTGTCTTCTACAAGTTGCCAAGTGACGGATGTCTTCAAGTTTCACGCTCTAGAAGCTCACACACACACATGTATGAAGCCAAATGCCAGTGAAGTGTGTCAATTTGTAATGGCATACAGACAACTTGGTCATACATGGATTCTTAGAAAACCATAAAAAACCACACCTAAAAAAAAACACTACCTTAAAAAACAACACCTTAAAAAAACATCCCTTCAAAAAACCATACCGCCTGAGAAAACAACACATCCTTAAAAAAGAAACTACGCCTCCTTAAGAAACCACACATAAAAAAAAAAAAAAACTACGGCTCCCTAAGAAAAACTACAAAGATATCCTTGAAAAACCACACCTCCGTATAACTACGTGTAGGTTTTTTTCAAATCTTCAAAAAAACAACCCGTAGTGTGTTTTTACTGTTGTTTTCAACTGTGGAACAAATTTTGGGGTTGTAGTGTGAGCACTGAAATAAAGCCAAGCATGCATCATTTGAAAGATATTTGAACCAGCTTTGCAATGAGCCCAGACACAAAAAAATCTGACACTAGGTGTGTGAGATACAACCCGTCGAAGTGTCTACCGATTGCCGCAGAAACCCTAGCACATAGCTCAAAAAGTGTCGATTTGAGCACTGAAACAGAGCCAAGCATGCAGATACCATACACCATTGGAAAGAACTATGAACAAACTTTTCAACAAGCCCAAGCACCTGAAAATTTGACACCGGATGAGAGATATGACTGATCAAAATTCTGTCACAAAAACCCTAAGCATGAATCTGATACATGTAGTCCCCTCCATTCAAGATGGAGCTGACCCAGTACCCCTTGATCAAGCAAAGAGGAAGAGGAAGGCAGAAGGCAGGAGGCGGAAGGGGAAGAGGAAAACATAATCTACTTAACATCAAATATATCTCTAACTTTAATTTGGCAAAAAGGTACTAAAAAAGAATTCGTTGTAACACCAATTTGCATAAAGTGAACAGATAGATAGGTAAATGGCACAGAGTTTATAACAATAAATAGAATAGATTGTTTAACGTCCGCGAAGGCCAAGATGCCATGGGAACCATACAATGGCCTAGCACAACTATTACTACTAAGATTAAAAACTCCGTGCCTCGAAAGGTTTTCAAGGGAAAAATCTTTGCAGTAATGATGATACTAGACAAGCAGGAAGACAATATAAGTAGGCCATGATGACCATTGAGGACTCAATAATTGAAGACGTTCATCTAGAACCTCAACGTATAATGTCAAGTCATCAGATGGAATGCATTAGAGGATGGAAATCCTGATGGGGCGTGGAATAAAATGCTATAAAGTTGTCATGAAAATTTGCGGCGTTTGTTGCAAATGAGAATGAAAAGATCTTTCAAGTGATATATGGTTATGAATATACAAGCCATATGTGTTAACCTTTAAAAAATATGAGTTTTGCTCTTTTCTTATATATTTACATCCCAAAAGATATAAAAAGCATATTAATAAGAATATAGCTCAGGGGAATCATGCTAGCTTGGTGAAGAAAGCTAGGAAAACATGGAAAGAGGAAGCAAGTAGCCGAGAGATGTGCTACAAGAAGAATTACCCATGAGAAAGATATGGGAAGGAATGATATGGCAATAGGGTTGTCGTGAGAAGAGCCCCATAGAAGAAAAATACCTATGATGGTAAATGGAGATAACGTGGCAAAATAAAGGCCTCGAATAATGAAGGGGTCAAGTCACGAGAAGAAAAGATGTGAGAATTAAAGGGAGAAAAACCCTTTGAGAAGAACCATGGAAGTGGAATTACCCATGGAAGAAAAGATAAGATTGTCGGCAAGGCCAGAAAAGAAATCTCAATAGTGACAAGAAACGGGCTATAGGCAATGAAGATTGAAGAAGAAACTTCAAGGAATATATACATAAGGGTGCAAGCCGAGATTGGAGAATAAAAACCATTGAAGAATAAAAAAGAAACTAAAGGGAAAGAACTTGTTAACAAATGTCAACAAAAGGGAAAGCTTGTGAATCGGATTGGGCAGAACGACGCGACCTAAGGCTGATCTGGTTGAAGGAGACTGATTCTAAGAATAGTTGCAAGGGAAAAAGATCTGGAGCAAATCGAGTAGGAGGCCTCGGCATCAGAAAAAACTCCAGAAGAAGAAGTCGGATTCATCTTGAATCGAATCGGCCTAGGCAGAATTTATTAACGGAATCATGGATGAGCAGTTGCTGAAGGTGTCGGATCTGACAAATCGATGAAGGATACTGGAAGGAAACCCAATTGGGATTAAGGTCTGCCAGGGGCTGGTTCTGGAAAAAACATGCATGGATCAGGCCGGATTTGACCAATATTAGGCCATGGCCATGCAAGAAATTATATCAGAAGGCCGTCAGGAGTTGATTGGGAAGAAATCACAGCCATTTGTGCAGAATTCGATCTCGAAAACAGAAGGCCGATCTTCTGTTGCAGAACGTAAAACAGAGAAGGAGAGAAAACAAAAATAATGAAGGAAAAACATTGTTAATAATGGGAAGAAGTCTAAATATGTTAAAATATTATGGTTAGAAGAGTTGGCAAGACCTCTCTCTTATAATGGATAGGTGTTGGGTTCAATTCCATTCCAAGGCCTTTTGCTAAAGGATTGAAGAACCACAAAATCACATCTTTTTTGCGTGATGACGTGGCAAAGATGAGTTGGCATATGAGAGACCAAGGTGGCAGTATTTGGTGACGTGGCATGTCCAGTTGGCATATTTGATGACATGGCGATCCAGTGATGCAATAATGATGCAGTAGGTGCCACGAGGGCGATCCCCTAGGTGCCAAATACCAAATTCAAAGGGTGTACCCAATTGAAGGGGTGTGATGATGTGGCAAGTGATGTGGCGATGACGTGGCAGGGGACTATAAATATGTAACCACGGTTGGGGTTTTTCCAACCATCCAAATGTGCAATAAAGTTTGATTCTTCGTCTTAGTTTCCTTGGGTGTTCTCTTTCACAGCGCTACACTTTTCTCGGGTCGCGAGCTAGGGCTCGACATATTTGTGGTGCACTGGCCGGGAAATCAATCGTGGTGCTCGCGAAGGAGATTTGTCCAAGAAAGCCGGCAGGAACGAGTAGAAGAAGAGGAGCCAAGCCGAGGTAAGAGAAAAGCCAGGCAGCCCTCTCCACGGTTGTATGTATGTGCGAGGAACGGAATCCAAGGAAGAGCATGAAAGGATTGTTACCAGGCAGCGGCGACAAGGAAGGAGAATAAATTAAATTAAATTGCACCATGAACAAAGTGCAAAAGAGACATTAGAACTATTGACAAGTTTCGAGAGAAGGGAATTATGAGGGGACAAATTGATTACTTTGCTCTTCAGCAAAGAGGCTTGATTGTGGATCAAGTCCATCTTCATCAAGTCGCAGCAGCAGTAGCAACCCGTCGAACTGCAGCATTAGTGCATTGTCCTCAGAGGTCAACAATATTCATGGAAGTTCCAACACCAGAAGTGGTCATAAAAAGTTCAAAGATGACATACTTAGAGAGTTGTCTGGGAAAGTGCTCGAGATGCAACAGACGATGTCCATCATGCAGCAAAGAAAATTTTTACAATGTTGGGGATGTTATCAGTACGACCATATTGCAAAATATTGTCCAGTAGAATCTGTATACCAATCACATTGTGGAACCTGCAATACCCAAGAAGACGAGATGATTCAAAAGGAGATATTCACAAATTTGGGCAATGAAGGGATCATGCGGATTTGTATGGAGTGCCATCAACTCATTTTTCTTACAAGACAAGAAGCAGAAGAATTGGATGAAGTTGATGACTTATTAATGTGTCGTCACCATAAAGCTACGCATGCATCCTCAAAATTGCTTGAAGATAGTTCCATTGCAGATTCTGGGCCTGAAATGATGGAAGAAAAGACAACACATTTACAATATTTGTAGCCCATAGAATATGTGATTAAGCCAACATTAACGGAGCAACACCCAGTTGACGAGAAGCTGGTCGAGAAGCCATATCATGCTGATGCGAGCAATAAAATTGAAATAAACCTGGAAGATTACCAAGAAGAGAAGGACATCCGCAAATTGCTTGCTGCAGAGAATGGACCAATACACAAGCAAGAACAATTTGAGAAGGAAAAAGAAGACGATGACTACTATATGAAAATGATGCACAGAAATTTGGAAAACCAAGAGAAAGAATGGTTAGAGGGAGCAAGTGAAAGAAGAATTAGTCTATCAGACGGAAGAAGTTGCCAGTATTGTGTGCAACAAATTAAAAGAGATGGAAGGTCAAGATGGGAACACCAGTCAAATAGAAGATGGAAAGCAAAGCAAGAAGGAAGTTTTGCAAAGAAGGATTATGGAAGTGCTGGAGAATATCAAGGAGCGAGAAGGCGCACTTAGAGCCAACATTGATCTATCCATGGAAAGCAAGTTAGAAAACATATTGAATGCGATAAAAGATGACTCAGATGCTCAAGGGGATGCATGCCCAAAAGTGAAAATGAGGAATTTGGAAACAAGGCCATCATTTGGCTCAAAGATATGGGATCCAGGGTAAGTTTCAAAAACCTTGAGTTCCTCGGGACGAGGAACATTTTCCTCCCCAATAATATCGTTTGCCAAATCGAGACGAAAATCTGCAAAAAGCATATTAATAAGAAATGACGTTTTCCTTCGTTTCACCGAATAGAAGGAAAACGAGGTTCTAGAAATACGGAGGCAGTTAGCAGTTAGTTAGTTCTTTCCCTTTGTTCCCTATTTATATGCTTTCTCGTATGTTTCTCTCTCATCAGCTCTCTTGGTGCATTTCCTAGCATCCTCTTCTTTCTCCCTTCGGTTGGGCCATATTTCTTGCTTCCCGGTGCTTCTGAGTCTGGGTAGTTGTTTCCGGTCCATCCACGCTTCCATGCTGCTTGTTATGGCCCCAAAAGCTGGTGGGTTAAAGTTCAGGAAGAGCCATGCATCCGATTCTTCTGAGCAGGTTCCGGCTTGGCTTAAAGCCATGGAAGACAAATTGGAAGCGAAGTTTGACAATCTGAGTGGCCTTGTGGAGAGCAGGTTGCAGGCTAAGATTGATGATCTGGATATCGCAAAAGCAGAATTTCTTGCGGCCCTGGAGTCCAAAGTTTCGTCTCTGCAGGAAGAGATCCAACAGAAGAGCAATAGAGCAAGAGCCCCTCTCTTAAAATATCATGAAAATATGAAACTGATGATTGTTTGAATGAGTTGGAAGACTGTTTTCTAGATTTAGAGAGCCACTTGCAGCACAGATCCCTGGACGCAACAGCCAAGGACATCATTGCCAGAGGTAACTCTTTGATTTCTAAGAGGAAAAATATAATCCGCATCAGGGATAGGGAAGGGCCAAGAATTGTAGAGTTCTATGAAATGGGGGATTTTACCCTTTTCGATTTGAAGAACAGCCCAAAAATAGGGCTCGATGGATCTGTGGTGACTCTGTCATAATCTTTGCACGGGGGGCCAGCCATATCCGGTGATCTGCGATAATCTAACCCAATTTAATATGTTTTGTCTGCTTTTTCCATCTCTGTTCTCATTTAACCTACCTAAGAGCTTTCAGATTTCCTGTATTTCGGATTTGCAGTGGATTTAACCCTGTTGATTTGGGAGACAGCCCAAAATGGGGCTTTAAGAATCTGTGTTCTTTTTTTCATTGTGTTGTTATGGTTGGATGGAATAAAGTTGTTTTTGTTTCAGTTCTATAAGGAGCAGAGTTTCAGGAAGAAGGCTCCTGGAATAGTTAAGTTTCTTAGCTTGTTTCTTAATGATTTCGCTGCTTCAATCTGTCAATCTTGATTCACTGGCTGCATGTGTTATTTTCTTGTTGCTCTATATGCGGTCTACCTTGGCAGCAGACGATGAAGGGTTCAGAAGCTTTAGCAAAGGGGCCAGCCAAATCCAGGAACCTGTGATAAATCAAGCTCTTTTATCCTGTCATCTGCGCCTATTACCATATCTGACCTCATCTAACCTACCTAAGGACTTCATGGTTCTTTTATTTCGGATTGACAGACTTTGGAGCTCCAGATTCGAGCAGGTAATATGCCGACTTTGTGGGCCGGCCGGATCTCCAGACCTGTGCAAACATGAACCTAGCTATTTTCTGTTTTGGTTTGGTTTTCTTTTCATTCGTTAGTTTTTTTGTTTGCCTTTATTAACCTAACGATTTTCTGGCTTTTATATTTTAGACTCATCGATGCCATCTGTTTTTAACATTATAACATCCACTTTATTAGATACGTTTACATCTTTATCTGCTTACTCCACATATTATTTTGATTATTGTTATATGTTGATATTTTGAATGGATTTTATCAAGGCATAACGACTCTTAAATGATCATTTTAATCAACTCAGGTGAACTAACGAGATGTGACCTTTATTTGCAAGTGTTTTACTGGGCCGATTATAGTCTTGATAATGGGTTTACTGCTGGTCGTATGATATTATGGCTCGTACGGTATTTTTCGTGTCTATATATGGTTGTTTATTGTGCCAGTGGTAGGCAGAATGGTTTGTTTCCTTTGAGCTTTGTGTCCCCTAACTTTATGTCCAGCTTGCATCTAAGATTTTTTTGCCCATTTTTCTCTATACCATTCTTGTCATGTGTTCATGTGCACTAAGAGTCCGTTTCCTTTGGGATTGTTGGAATTAGGTGGCTTTCTGTGGTACTCTATATTCTGTGGTACTCTATATTTTAGACAGGTGGTTGCCTTGCCATGCCGCTGTCGACAGGTGCTTGCCGCTTCTCACCTCGCCTGTTCTTGCCTTGCCTAACCCGGGCATCTCAGATCTGGCTGCCTTGCTCTGCCGCCCATCTGTAACATAGCTACCCTATGTTGATCGAGGTTGTTTTTAACCCTTTTCTTGACCCTTAACTGAGTTTGCTATGATTGGTCAAGGTTAACCTAATATAATACTTAACTAAGCTTACTAACCCATAACTAAGGTGTTGCTATTATATTCTATGCTTTTATAACTAAGGTTTTACTGTCTTCTTAACCCATCACTAAGGTTACCATGTTAAGCCCTCCTTGGACTCATAGAGGTTTTTCTTAAAGTTGCTAGACGTAGCAATAGTTGCTTGCCACGCTATAATAAAGTTTTGTATGCCTTTTCTTATAACGCCAGTTTTTCCTTCCCCATGGTTGGTGCACCATAGGAATTGTTTCAGATTGGAAACATGAATAATATGTGGTCTTACAGCATGATGTTCTAGCACTCAGCTGCTAAGCTTCTTACATTGTATGTAAGCAACTACTGACTCTTTGCCCTGCTTAATAGATTTTATATTATTCCTGCCTCTGCTTCAACATTCTTGTCCATGTCTAGCCGTAGTATTTCTAGAAATGACGTTTTCCTTCGTTTCACCGAATAGAAGGAAAACGAGGTTCTAGAAATACGGAGGCAGTTAGCAGTTAGTTAGTTCTTTCCCTCTGTTCCCTATTTATATGCTTTCTCGTACGTTTCTCTCTCATCAGCTCTCTTGGTGCATTTCCTAGCCTCCTCTTCCTTCTCCCTTCGGTTGGGCCCACCCCCCCACCCTTCTCCTGCTTTTATGACTTGTTTGAAAACTAACACTTTGTTGGAGGCTTGGTGCCTAGTTGGAGGCCTAGCGCCTGGTTGGTGGCCTAGTGCCTGGTTGGGGCCTTGGTGCCTGGTTGAGGCCTGGGTGCCTGGTAGAGGCTTTTGTGCCTGGTTGAGGCTTTGGTGCCTGGTTGGAGGCCCTAGTGCCTGGTTGGAGGCCTTCGTGCCTGGATGGCTTTGGTGGCTTTTGGTTCGTCTTTCTTGTGTATACAAGGTTTAGCGTGGCTGTTTGGAGGAGAGCGTCGGATTCAGAGTACAAGATGAAGATCAATGGAGAAGACAATTCAAACATGTTGCGTCTTTGGCAACTGCATTGCTGTAATGTATTTCCACCCAATAAGGCTAGTCATCATGAGGGTGCAAGATCTATTATGTTTTTGGTCCTAGCATTGGTTAGTGATCCCATTATTGTCAGGGTTTTTCCTCGAAAACCCGAAAGGGCGAGGTTTTTTAATCCCGGCCATAATGGTTTCACTAGCTTGCTATCAATATGTACTTGTTTTGGTTATCAAGGAAATGCCCATGAGCAGCATTCTTGTATAGCATTCTTGTCCATGTCTAGCCGTAGTATTTCTAGAATATAGCTCGGGGAATCATGCTAGCTTGGTGAAGAAAGCTAGGAAAACATGGAAAGAGGAAGCAAGTAGCTGAGAGATGTGCTACGAGAAGAATTAACCATGAGAAAGATATGGGAAGGAATGATATGGCAACAGGGTTGTCGTGAGAAGCCATAGAAGAAAAATACCTATGGTGGTAAATGGAGATAACGTGGCAAAATAAAGGCCTCGAATAATGAAGGGATCAAGTCACGAGAAGAAAAGATGTGAGAATTAAAGGGAGAAAAACCCTTTGAGAAGAACCATGGAAGTGGAATTACCCATGGAAGAAAAGAGAAGATTGTCGGCAAAGCCAGAAAAGAAATCTCAATGGTGACAAGGAACGGGCTATAGGCAATGAAGGTTGAAGAAGAAACTTCAAGGAATATATACATAAGGGTGCAAGCCGAGATTGGAGAATAAAAACCATTGAAGAATAAAAAAGAAACTAAAGGGAAAGAACTTGTTAACAAATGTCAACAAAAGGGAAAGCTTGTGAATCGGATTGGGCAGAACGTCGCAACCTAAGGCTGATCTGGTTGAAGGAGACTGATTCTAAGAATAGTTGCAAGGGAAAAAGATCTGGAGCAAATCGAGTAGGAGGCCTGGGTAGGAGAGTTGGCAAGACCTCTCTCTTATAATGGATAGGCGTTGGGTTCAATTCCATTCCAAGGCCTTTTGCTAAAGGATTGAAGAACCACAAAATCGCATCTTTTTTGCGTGATGACGTGGCAAAGATGAGTTGGCATATGAGAGACCAAGGTGGGAGTATTTGGTGACGTGGCATGTCCAGTTGGCATATTTGATGACATGGCGATCCAGTGATGCAATAACGATGCAGTAGGTGCCACGAGGGCGATCCCCTAGGTGCCAAATACCAAATTCAAAGGGTGTACCCAATTGAAGGGGTGTGATGATGTGGCAAGTGATGTGGCGATGACGTGGCAGGGGACTATAAATATGTAACCACGGTTGGGGTTTTTCCAACCATCCAAATGTGCAATAAAGTTTGATTCTTCGTCTTAGTTTCCTTGGGTGTTCTCTTTCACAGCGCTACACTTTTCTCGGGTCGCGAGCTAGGGCTCGACATATTTGTGGTGCACTGGCCGGGAAATCAATCTTGGTGCTCGCGAAGGAGATTTGTCCAAGAAAGCCGGCAGGAACGAGTAGAAGAAGAGGAGCCAAGCCGAGGTAAGAGAAAAGCCCGGCAGCCCTCTCCACGGTTGTATGTATGTGCGAGGAACGGAATCCAAGGAAGAGCATGAAAGGATTGTTACCAGGCAGCGGCGACAAGGAAGGAGAATAAATTAAATTAAATTGCACCATGAACAAAGTGCAAAAGAGACATTAGAACTATTGACAAGTTTCGAGAGAAGGGAATTATGAGGGGACAAATTGATTACTTTGCTCTTCAGCAAAGAGGCTTGATTGTGGATCAAATCCATCTTCATCAAGTCGCAGCAGCAGTAGCAACCCGTGGAACTGCAGCATTAGTGCATTGTCCTCAGAGTTCATGGAAGTTCCAACACCAGAAGTGGTCATAAAAAGTTCAAAGATGACATACTTAGAGAGTTGTCTGGGAAAGTGCTCGAGATGCAACAGAGGATGTCCATCATGCAGCAAAGAAAATTTGTACAATGTTGGAGATGTTATCAGTACGGCCATATTGCAAAATATTGTCCAGTAGAATCTGTGTACCAATCACATTGTGGAACCTGCAATACCCAAGAAACGAGATGATTCAAAAGGAGATATTCACAAATTTGGACAATGAAGGGATCATGCGGATTTGTGTGGAGTGCCATCAACTCATTTTTCTTACAAGACAAGAAGCAGAAGAATTGGATGAAGTTGATGACTTATTAATGTGTCGTCACCATAAAGCTACGCATGCATCCTCAAAATTGCTTGAAGATAGTTCCATTGCAGATTCTGGGCCTGAAATGATGGAAGAAAAGACAACACATTTACAATATTTAGAGCCCATAGAATATGTGATTAAGCCAATATTAACGGAGCAATACCCAGTTGACGAGAAGCTGGTCGAGAAGCCATATCATGCTGATGCGAGCAATAAAATTGAAATAAACCTGGAAGATTACCAAGAGGAGGAGGAGATCTGCGAATTGCTTGGTGCAGAGAATGGACCAATACATAAGCAGGAACAATTTGAGAAGGAAAAAGAAGACGATGACTACTATATGAAAATGATGCACAGAAATTTGGAAAACCAAGAGAAAGAATGGTTAGATATGCAAAGGGAGCAAGTGAAAGAAGAATTAGTCTATCAGACGGAAGAAGTTGCCAGTATTGTGTGCAACAAATTAAAAGAGATGGAAGTTCAAGATGGGAACACCAGTCAAATAGAAGATGGAAAGCAAAGCAAGAAGGAAGTTTTTCAAAGAAGGATTATGGAAGTGCTGGAGAATATCAAGGAGCGAGAAGGCGCATTTAGAGCCAACATTGATCTATCCATGGAAAGCAAGTTAGAAAACATATTGAATGCGATAAAAGATGATTCAGATGCTCAATGCGTGCCCAAAAGTGAAAATGAGGAATTTGGAAACAAGGCCATCATTTGGCTCAAAGATATGGGATCCAGGGTAAGTTTCAAAAACCTTGAGTTCCTCGGGACGAGGAACATTTTCCTCCCCAATAATGTCGTCTGCCAAATCGAGACGAAAATCTGCAAAAAGCATATTAATAAGAATATAGCTCGGGGAATCATGCTAGCTTGGTGAAGAAAGCTAGGAAAACATGGAAAGAGAACAGCCAGATCTGGCGCCTAACTCTTAGTGCTCATCTGGTAGAGTAGGCAAGGCAGCCAGTCTCATCTTGATGAAGTTCACAGCTTCTTTATCTATGTCCACTGCTACACAATTCCGGCCCTTCTTAAGTGCACAAGCTATTGTTGTACCAGAGCCAGAAAAGGCATCAAGCACCCAATCTCCTGGACGTGAAAACATGTCTAGAAGATGGTTGATTAGCTTTTGAGGCTTCTGGTAGTGATTAACAATTCTACCTTGTGCACTAGGGTCTTGTAGCTTCTGAAGCACAGCTGGAAATTCCAAAACATTAGAAAAGTTCTGGCATGCTGCTGTGTTAAAATGCTCCATGATGCGTTTGCCATTGAAACTCTAGTAAGCAACGTGGAGGTATTCAACCTTACTCAGCAACCTCGGCCCGCCGCCATGGTAATTTATACTTGTCTTGTACCTGTAGAAAATAGAGTCGTGTCACTAACGAAAACAGAACAAGAAACAAACAAAGAGAACAAGTCAAAGGCAATCATATTCTGGAATAGAAAACGAAAACACAAAGAAGAAACAAATCCAACGTATTCCAGAATAAAGTACTCACCAAACCAAATTCTCATCACCAGCTTGCACTGGGGATCCGAAATGATTTTTGAACGTGGACTCCACAAGGCCGGATTGCATGCTCGAATGAAACACGACAAGACGCCAGTGCTTGGCCGTTGTGACTTGTTTAATACCGTCGAGGAAAGCGTTAAACTCTGAATTTTTAAAAGGTTGATCGTCGTAACGGCTGTCCTTTAGTTTAAAGCCATAAGGAAGGTCCGCTATGACCAGTGTAAAATCCTGTGGCTTTACTGTTCCAACCAGTTTAGTGCAGTCCCCGTGGATGATAGAAAACAAATTGTTTTGGTCGTATAAACTAAACTTTTCATAATCAGAAGGCTCCACTTCTAGAGTCCTCCTATCTGCCAGTGTTCTTTCTTCTCGTGCCAGTCTCACGAAGTGCATGAACCCTTCTGGCAGGTCCTTATTTTTCTTCTTCTTTTATAAACAAAGGAGAGATTGAGACAGAGGAAAGTCAAGTATGATGTGTTTAGTCAGCGTACCCATCCTTCAAAATTTGGAGCGTACTGAACAATACGCTCGTCGGATGTAGCAATGGGATAAAGCTCCTTGCACCTCTCCCATGTCTCCACGTTAAGTTGCTCCATCAGACACGTCTGGCAGGTGATACATTTTTTTGGCTTGAAAGAAAACCACAACCATTTTACAGTTGAAAAGTGCAAAAGTAAAGTAAACAATCTTCCTGCCACGTAAACTTATTCTAGAATACAAGTGCCGTAGACAACAATTTTGTTGTTGCAGCAGTGTATTCCAGAATATATTTTAACTGCAGCGTAGGAGTGAAAGTGTATTCCGGAATACACTTCTACAGCGCACCAAGTTAGAGAGTGTATTCCAGAATAAGTTTTCGCTGCCTCGAAGCATCGAAAGTGTATTCTGGAATACACTTTTACACTACACGAAGGGCGAAAGTGTATTCTGGAATACACTTTCGATCCCTCGAAGGGGAGAAAGCATTTTCTGGAGTACCCGATTGCTCTTATTTTAAGGTTCTCGTAGAATTCTAGAAATGGAAAGGCAGCAATGATGGTAAAGCTTACTTGTGCAACTCTTTCGACATTTCTTCTAGAGTGAACTCCTTGTCCACCACCTTCTGCAGGAGCCGTTCTAGTAACTCTGTGTCAGTGAACCCATACATCTCCCTCCAGACAGTGATAGTCATTTCTATTTTTGGCACGTCGGTGCCTTTCTTCTTCTGGGAGACCTTGCCCTTATTTTTTAGTTCACCACGCTCAAATATATTAAATATTTCGTTTTGGAGCTCCCAGATCTGCAAACAAAACAATAAACTCAGCAGCTAGTTATCGACAAGGAATCTTTTTTGTACACTAAATCTTATTCTGGAATATGCTTGTAACGTACCCGGCCATCCCTGAATGCTAGCTGAAACCAGTTGTCATGACCAATGAGTGATGCCCGTTTGTTCGCCTCGTCGTATTTAAGGCAACACTCAATGGCACAAGCTTCTTTAAGTTCAAGTGAGTACTGTGGCTTTTTCAAATCCTCTCCGTATTTTTCCTTGAAAATAACATATTCCCTGTGCATAAATCTAATTTTGTCAACAAAGCTCATTTTTAACTTGTACTCATTGTCAGCGTTGTGAGTGTTGGCAACGATTTTGGCTTCTTCGTCGGTCAAACTACAGTAGACTGCACAGAGAACATACAAGTACCTAGGATACTTTTTTTCTTTATACAATTACCTCCTTGCCTTGAAGCTGTGGTTCCCACCCAAAACACAATGCGTGTACGTGTCCACATTTTCTGCAGGACTTGTGCACTACTCTCTATCAACAAGAACCACAATAGGAGCAACGTGGGCGTTTGGATTGCTCCGAATTGTGTCCTTGAGGTTCCTTAGATGATCTGCATAGATCTTCCGAACCTGTAGTGGTTGTTCTCCAGCTTCATTTTTTGAATGAAGCTTCATTGATGTGACGGGCAAGTAAATGACACTTTGCACAAACTTGTGCAGGTTAATCTCTTCCATCTTCTCTGATGTTTTATCAACTTTCTTTTCCATAATGGCAACACCAGGTGCTTTGCCTTTCCCCTTCCTCTTCTTGGGTGCTTCCTCAGGAGCATCTTCTGTGGCAATTGTAGCCGTTTTTCTTTTTTTAGGCTCCTTAGCAGCAATGGTCAGCCTCTGCTTCTTTGGTGGTGGTGATGGTGGCTGCTCTTCTGATGCTGATGGACTGCTTGCAGACCCTGATGGACTGCTCGGGCTCCGTTGATCTTCTCCCTGTGATGACTCGCTGTGGGCGAAGTCTTCGCTCTGTGTGCTTCAAACGTCGTTAATGATGGCACTGAGCTTTCTTTTGTTGACGTAGTGAGAAATATACTTGTAAAGTTCTGGTGGGTTTATTTTGACAAGTCTAAAAAAGGCTTCATCAACATGAATGAAACCTTGGGATGTCTGAAATGACAGTCTCCTCGTTGTCCGGACTCCCCAGCTACTTCACTTACAGCTTGTATGGTGCCCATGCAGACGAATTCTCTGTCATCATACCTTTTAGCACCTGGACTCCGACAGACATGTAAGAATGTAAGGGTGCTGTACTTTCCAGCTGTACCCCTTGTGAACAACCACTGAGTTTGGAAGTTTTCATATATCGCGGGCTCAGAAGTTTCGTCAATCCTTCTCTATGGGTGCGCTTTCTCTGTGATTTTAATGGACTTCTTCTGTTGTTTTTTGCTGCCGTCTTGCCTGTACACATTGTGTGTAAACACGACTTTTTTTAGAGAAAACACTGGCATAAAGCTATTCCAAGCTACAAGATGTCTAAAAAAAAGGACAAAAAGAGGACAAAAAGAGGTAAAAAAGGCCAAAACAACACTGCGCACTTGACAAAAGAACAGGGCTAAACAAGTCTGAAAAGCGGAAAAAACGCCTAAAATTACCGAAATAATTCGAAAAAATTGACCTTTCAAAGCTTAGAGACACGATAGTGTATTCCGAATACATTTAAGCCGCCGGCAAAAGGCCAAAGTGTATCAGGGATACACTTCATCGCCAGCGTCTGGGATACGCTTGGCCGAAGGCCAAAGTGTATTCGGGATACACTTCGCGAACGGCAGTAAATTAGAAGGATACTTTGGCCTTCGCGACGAAGGCCAAAGTCTAAGCCATAAAGGCGAAAGTGTATCGAGGAATACACTTTGGCCAGTGGTCAAAGTGTATTGGGAATACACTTTTCAAAGGAAGGCCAAAGTGTATTCCGAATAAGAAACGAACTTAGAAATGATTGTAAGTTGTACTTTGTTACTCATTGTCCATGTCTTCTCTATGTGAATCTAATACAATCTCGAATATTATATTCGAGGCGTTGGTATTTGGCGATTTGAGCTCGGTTTGGAATATGCAATCTGTAGGCCAAAATTTCCTTTTAAAGGTATCCATTTTGTCTTGCTCAGATTCTATGTGAAGTGGAATATGTTTTTGGAGGCCCTACTCCGATGTATTCGGAATAGCTTTTAGTTTGCCTTTCACTTAATTGGTACAGGGAACTTTCACTTTTTATTTCGTATGTATATTGGAATAAGAAAAGCTCGCATTAGAGAAAGTTTCTCAAATCTCTTCACTATTTTGCGGTTGTTAAGATGACGAACCATTTTCGGAACAAACTTCCACCACCTTTTGTTGTCTCAAGCTCGTCTAGTTCCGGGGACACGCTTGGGAATAACGTCATTTCTTCTCAAGACCGCATTCTGGACTCAGACCTCTACTTCATCGTTGTTGCTTTTCAAGACACACCGAAGTCCAGCACAAACTTCCACCACCCTTCCAACCGTCACCAAGTCCAATGAGACAAAGAAGATCTGGCATCTCCTTCCAAAGCATCACCACCGGCCGGACATGTTGCCACCACCCTTCGTTCCATTCCCAGGACCCACAGATGCTCCACAACAACGGGTGCTCAAGAACAAGCTACTTTTTTGTAGTTTAAGCCACCTTCATGCAAACATACAAGGAACCAGAAAACATAGAAGGCGGAGATTCACTACAATTTCTCTCACGGGGACTTTACTACAAATGAGGACGATGCCGCAAAGATGTACTCCCTCTTCACACAACGATTGTGACACATGGATTTGCAGAATTCCAGTCCGGCTTCTAAAGGATATGTTTACAAGAACTCCTTTTCAGATGGTACAAGAACAAATTTGATGCCACAACCTCTTACGGGCCATCACCATCCTTTAACTTTATTTTTCCTGAAGGAACAACTTCACGGGGTCCTGCTTTCCTCTACAAACACACCACTCAGATGAGGAAGTCGGTTTCATGAGAAGATGAAGACACCAACGAGGAACAACAACGAGATTACATGTTCTCCAGCCAATCTTCAAAGAAATTCAAGGTGGATTTTGGTTTGAGAGCATGCTCCTCGTAAGAAGAAGAAACCTTATGGATGAACACAAAATGAGAAGACTCCTCGAGAACTAAATGCCGCCATTGGGTTGCATCAATAGATTTAACATGGCCAAATTACGAAAGCGCTTAGAGACGACTACAGGTTCTATGACATTGGCGCACTGAATGCCTACTTAGCTTATCATGTAAGACCAGACCGCAACACCTTCTTGCACTACATTAACCGTGAACAAATTCCGCCAAAAATGCTTCATGGTTGTCCACCGCTTAGGGTCCACAAGAATGTCTCAATACACAAAAGATGGACAAAACCCAAAGAATTGATGATCACCGTGGTCCAAGAAGAGTTGTAACTATGCATGCCCCGCTGCCGTTACATGGATGGAGAAATATTTTAGAGAGATGTGAGAAGTTGCCTAATAGCAACAAGTATCATCTCACGACAATATTACAAAAAGACGCCTTCAAAGAATACAAAGACACATGCATTCGGGCCAAAGCACATCTCTTACTCACACTTCACCATACCGTGGAAAAGTGAATTTGGCCTTGTGAAAATTCCAAGAAGACATAGAATGTCTGTTTGCTCAAGATGTGCGAATTAAAAAGTCAACGGTGAAACCGCAAAGACAGAGGTCGAGAAAGAAGTAAGCTCATGTCCTCCATCCTTTCACTTGCTTTGAAGAAATTTTTTTAACCTGATTTCCTTTACAGATATTGTGCAACAGAATCTTGTCAGACATCGTGAACAACAAGCAGCAGAGAGAAGAAAGCTCGCCAAGCCACGGAAAAAAGCACTTTCGAACGCCCATTGCAATACATGTCTATTGTAATTGATGGAATGGATCAGAAAAGACAACTCTACCCCATTTCCTAAATATTCCAAAAGATGTGCGGAGGAATGTTTTGTTAAAGTCCACCTTTGTGGGAGCCATGGTCTTCAAAGAAAGTTTAAAGTATAAAGTATTTTTGACGTATCCAAACTTGCATGGTGACCCGGACCACAATTACAATTCTTAACAAGGTCCTGTATGAAGCAAAGTAACTAACACCCGTGCTCTACTTGCAACTTGACAACACTACAAGAGAGAACAAGAATCAAACACTATTTGCTTATTGTGCTATGCTAGTGGAGCTAAGGATCGTCGAGAAAAGTAAAGCTTGAATTTTACTTGTAGGGCACACCCATGATCGGATTGACCGCATGTTGTTGAGAATTTTTTTTACTTAGAAGGAAGAAAGCTTTTGTCTTCCTACTTTAGTTTGAATCATTGAAGATTCTTACACTCCTATTCCAAGTGTTGAGCTTCTTAAAGAGACCGGGCAGACTTTAGAGAGTTTGTTTTTCCTCAATGTTCGGATAGAGAACTAGTCAGAACAAGTTGAATGATCTTACCTTTCAACATCACATCAAGTTCTACTTGAAGGATGGACAAAGCTTCTTACAGGGGAAGAAGTACACCACAACTAAGGATTGGAGTCCATCAGAGGGATTGCACTTCCTTAAATTTGTTCCAGACCATTGCCTCATAGAGCGTGCTCAGCAACTTCCTCTAAAAAATCCAAAGGAGTCCAAGCAGAAGAAAAGTACCCCATTGACATCCCTAAAAGCCATTGAAAATGGCATTTCCTCGGGCTTCAAGTACTTCTCAGAAGAAGATCAAGTGTGGTGGACAAATTTCTTTCTTGACCAGAAAGATGTCTTGGAAAATCTAGCTCTAAGATAGTTGCAAGAACCGTTTCAATGGCCTGATACCTTCCATCAACCACAGAACCAAACAGGTCCAAACAATGCTACATTAGCACCTGCAGCAAAGGAAGACGAGGACCGAGTCATGTACCTTGGACCAAGACGTAGGAATGAGCCTCAAGGCAATATCACAGAAATTGCTAAAGGTATGCTGATTGCTCTTCCAACTGAGGAAGATGACAAAGGTCGACCCTTTTGGATAGCAAAAGTTCTTGATACAGTCAAGGAGGAAGGCTTAATAACTAAACTCAAGATTCACTGGCTAACGACTCGTTCAGAAAATGCTTTTGAAGGTAGGTATGAATTAGAAATGAGAAGTCAAGGAAAAGGGAGGAAGTCTAAGAAAGTGGGTTGTAGGGATGAGCTGAACTTGAGTGATGTGACTATATTATGCTATGATTTCAAATTGAAATCGCATAATCGCCTCACGCTTTAAAACTATCAATTTGCTTAAAAAGGCTTGTAATTACGAGGAAGAGGATGAAGAAGGGAGTGGTGGTGGCAATGTTTCACCATCGTTGATAGTGATGAGGAAGGCAACTCAAAGCACTTCCTCGAAAGGATGGGGAAAGAAGTGAAGGAGATGAGGATGGCATAAATGAATATGGTGACGCCCCCGATCCCTCCTTCATCACTCCTCACACTTTTGCACATAACCCAGTCTTAGTAAAAGATCAGAATTTTGTAACGTGAATATGAAGATTTTATCTTCAAATTTTGAGAATACTACAAAGATCGATTCTGAACTTTACTTCAATTTCTTGTTAAATATTTTATCCTTTGAAATTAGAGTTTCTCTCAAAAAACATACTTCAAGAACATTCTATTTCTTTAAGAAAAGTGTCACTTTAAAAGTCAATTCTTTTCGTTCCACAAAAAACTTGTCATTTGGGGCAAAATTGAATTTCATGTAACTTTTTTTTTACCTCATTTTATCCCTTTTTTTGTAAAAAAGGGAATCTTTAAAGAATATTCCTTTTGCTCTCGTTTCGATGATTTGCTCCCGTTTAATACGCAATCTTGTTAAATGCTAGGGAACCCACGGGTAGGAGAGGGTTTCCCATTTAGATCTTGGTGAGGTGATGACACTAAGATCTCGTCTTGATGTTGTTTTGATCAGGTAGTGCCTTGGTGAGGCAACGACACCAAGGCACATGCTTTGTATTTGCTGCCTTAAATGAAGAACCTTTGTCTATCATATAGTCCTCTCTTTGTATTTGAAGCTTGCATGTGCATGCACGTCAACATGTAGGCACATGCTTTGTACTTGCTAGAAGCTTGCATGTGCATGCACGTCAACATGTAGGACCACAAGCTTTGTATTTGCTGCCTTAAAGGAAGAACCTTTGTATATTGTATAGTCCTCTCTTTGGATTTGAAGCTTGCATGTGCATGCACGTCAACATGTAGGCACATGCTTTGTATTTGCTGCCTTAAAATGAAGAACCTTTGTATATCGTATAGTCCTCGCTTTGTATTTGAAGCTTGCATGTGCATGCACGTCAACACGTAGGCACATGCTTTGTATTTGCTGCCTTAAATGAAGAACCCTTTGTATATCGTATAGTCCTCTCTTTGTATTTGAAGCTTGCATGTGCATGCACGTCAACATGTAGGACCACAAGCACGTGGCCGAATGGTCATGCTCAAGTTGAATTTCTGAGGAGCAGATAAAATGTTCACGCTCTAAATAATGCATACCTTTGGCTTTAACAGCTTTGATTGTATTAATGTTTATGTGGATTTCTTCTAGGGTAGTATTGATCAATGGTTATGCTCATGTTCGATTCATGAGGAGCAAAGTTAATGCTTAGGCGTTTTTTTATGTGGACCATGGTGTATTTGCTCAAATTTTTTAGGGTTGTGCACGAACTTTCTACTCTTTGTATTTTAAATTTAGGGCTGTCGATTCCACGGCTCTTGAATATCTATCTAATATTGTTCCTTGAGATATGTTGGCTATCCCTGAGATCGAGGTCCAAAGTTAGCCATAACAGAGTTAGACATGCATCAAGAGATACTAAATAAAACGATGCCGATCACATGTGAAAATAAAATTTCTAAGCCGATCACTTGGTTGCAGTCGAGAAGGATATATTTCTCCACAGTCAAAATGACTTGAGTGGAAACTCGACATGGGACAAGTGCTAGGGAACCCACGGGTAGGAGAGGGTTTCCGGTGCCGCTTGTCGGTTTCCTACCGGAAATCCTTGACTGCTCGTGGGTTTATTACATGGCCCACAAAAGTGGGGGATTCAAGAAAGAACCCGGGGCTTAAATCCGGTGTCGGCGTCTGCCTGGCGAGAGACCTGTGACACCTAATTTAAGCCCCGGTGTTTCTTGAAACGTGAAAACAGGTGGGCCGCAGTTCCGTGGGGGTGAAAAATTGCAAGAATGTCGGTTAAAACTTGATTCTCGTCGGGTGAAAACTCGATTCGTTTGATGAAAACTCGTAACACAAGAATGCACAAGAAAACCGCCTTTCCGATTAAGAAAAAGCGTCCGACATTCTTAAAAGAAGATGCCATGCGTCGGGTCATAAGATGATTGTGGACACCCGAGATTTCAGCCCACCTTGTTTTTACGTCGATTAGCTTGCAGGGGCGATTGAAGCAGATTCGATGCAGGTTCAATGCAGATTCAAGCTATTTTCTTTGAAGATTCTTGCGATTTGAGCAAGCAAATGAAGTTTGGAAGCATGTACGAGGGTTCTTCTCCAGCTTACAGGAGTTCTGCCCCTATTTAGCAGGGTTGCCTAACCCGAGCTGCCCACTTTCCTGCGTTTCTAGCTATGCCACGTGTCATGCCACATCAGCCAAAAAAAATTCTGTCCATCAGATCCTTTATTTTCGGCATCTACAGTTGGGGAAATTCAAAGAACTCCAGAAAATAGTCTGGCTCCAGAAAATTAGTCTCCTCACTCCGGCATACCGAACTCTTGCTGCATACGGCATTGTGAACAGCATCTTGGCTTTTGGTCTCCAATCTGCTGTGGTCATTTTCTTTCTTAGATTCTAAAGCATATTTTGTTTCCGAGTTTCTACCATCGCCCACCTCTTGCTTACGTCTGGTGTTCCGATCATCCTTGTTTCTAGGGTTCGAGAAGCTTCTGGAGGCGGAGCCAGTTCCCTTGCTATGGTGGTCGACAGCCATTGCATGCAAGAAGAATACAACAGTATGTGAGCATTTGTGTTATCAACATTTGAGCATGAGGCACAATAAAAGGGTTCTCTGGATAACTATGACGCAGGTAACTATGAGGCTATAGTGACGCCCTTTTCCATCACAGAGCTGAGTTAGCTCCCGAGCAGACTTCAAGGCACTAACCAGATGCCAACCGATGAAATCTGCCTCCCTTAATCTTGCATCTATTTCTTCTTTAAAATGTTCAGTCCAGTAGGGCAAATACTCGACAGCTGCTCTGGCCAAAGATAGGAGAGCTTTGCATTGCTTACATTCTTTACTTGCTCTGCGTACGCGGTTAACTATGTGCTCTGCAGTGTTGGAGATCGCATTTGCCCAATGCGCTTCATCACAGGGCCGTGACCTCCACCACAAAATCCTCATGCTCAATGTAAACTGTGCGTCAGCGACTCCAAGCAAAAGGGAGGTAATGGAATCGATGCCCCAATTTTGCTTGGACCTCTGCCTTGGCCTTGCTGATGCTGCATGATCACTTATTCAAGACTTTATCAGGGATTCCTGTCGTCATCAGAGGGGAAATGAATGGCTTGGAACACCTCCTTTGGCATTTGTGTCTATAGAGTTATGCCACGATTCTGCCTTTAGTTATAATTACAGTAAAATATCTTATTTACAGTCATTTCTTTGGCATCTAGAATAGACCCTGAAAAACCTGCAAATTCTGGCATTTTAAGAGCTCGGTATGTACTACCTTTTAAGGACTGAATCTCAAGGTTGAATTTCCTTGGGTGGCATTGTCCTCTATATTACAAATTAGATCTCAAACACTACACTTTATGTAGGAATCGAGGCCATGTTTGCTAACTCGGACCATTTTCCACGTATTTCAATCAAGGTAAGATTCTCAACAAGACATGCATTGTCCTTATAAATTTGGCCACATGATAATTTGGATATCAATGTGCATATTGGTGAGTTGTATAGTAGAAGAATTTATCCTGGCTTTCACAAGATTAAAGGCTGTAAATTTATTGACCAAACTCATGGAAATGCTTCCTTGTCTTTATCTGTGAAACTCATCTTCCATGCTCCATATGGATACAGATGGTTCATGCATGCAGCTATGGTTCACGCATGCAGCTACCTTGTATGTGAACATTCCTCTCCTCGGTGGTGTTTCCATGCTTAGCATGTTGGTGTCGCCCTTTTGTATAACATTCGTTGTTATGTGGGCAATCTATCGGCATGTCTCTTTTGCATTGCTCAAGATATTCTTGTAAGTTATGTATTATTTATGGATTTGCTAAAATGAAGCTTGAAAAAGAAGCAGTTTTTTGGGCTGGACTAGATTTTTTACCTGTTCAGGGAATAGCACTTATCTAACTGTGCTGCAAATTGTGCGTCTGTCAAACATCAAGGTTAGTATAAGCTTTTTAGCCAGGTCCCTTCCTGGCTTCCTTTATTTGCCTTAATGGTTTTGCTGTCATTTTACTTTAAGTAATTTATTTTCATATCAACAGGTTTCTACTGTTCTTCTTAGCTGTGCTTTCTTCTATGATATCTTCTGGGTCTTTATCTCACCTTACATTTTCAAAGAGAGCGTGATGATTGTGGTGAGTATTGTATTTTCTTCTTCAATTACTGTGATTGTTGATTGCTTCTTAAAATACCCCACCTTTTTTATCCATGGGGAGGTTGCTCGATCATTGGCTTTGGTGATTGGGAGAAACAATCCCAATGCTTCTTAAAATACCCCGCCTCCATGGGGAGGCTGCTCGATCATTGGCTTTGGCGACATTTTATTACCTGGCTTATTGGTCTCTTTCACTTTGCGGTATGCAAATGGTTTTGAATCCTATGCGAAGTCTAAAGTTGGTAGAATTATGTGTCCTCAGATCAGATTATGTTCAAGATCTATAATGCATGGTTCTCGGTAGTTAAAGCAGCCATGCCATGGTGCCATTGGTTGTCTTTGTGAAACTGTATGTCTTTGTAAAACTGTACAAGACCAAGATGTACATGCAGCATTTTTATTGTCATGATGAGTTTATTTTCTGAGCTTTAGTAGTTAATGCTTTTGCATGAAGACACAATTTAATGGGTTGGTGTTGTAGGTACGATTGGGCAGCCAAAAAAAGTTTGTTTAAAGGTTACTTCTTGTGGACCATAATTGGTTATGGGTTAGGTAAGAAAAAAATTGGCAGGTTGGAGAGTTTGTTGGTCCTGCTTGATGTAACGTTATTGTTGCAGACCTTTTTTTGACCTATGTTGCGTTGAACCTGATGGATGGCAATGATCAACCCGCGTTACTTTACATCGTCCCATGCACTCTCGGGAAATCCTTATTTCTTTATTTCTGAAGAAAAATGAAATTGCATTAGTATCATTTGCTGAAATATTATGTTGGACAAGAGTCCTACACAGATGAGATAAATCACCCATATTCTCCGTAATGGTATGGCCACATGCTTAAGGTTTGATAAGTTATCACTCTTTCCCAATCGAACTATGTGTTGGGAGTCCAAAGGTATACATTCCATTGTTTATCAGTTGTATAAAAGAGATTGCGCAATATATTATCTGTGAAAGGAACAGAAAGCTATTTAACTATAAAAAGCCGCATATGACTTTCCAAAGCAACAGGAAAAGTTGTATAGCCTTTTTATTAGAGTTTTAATCCTTATTGTTTATTCTTTTGAGCTAGCAAAAACATTTGGTAGAAAAGGGTAATAAAGGTTACTTATGACAAATGCAAAGCAAACATCATTATCACAAGTTATAATTGATGCTTCCAGTTGTTGTGGAAATGTGCATGTGTTACATAATCTTTGTCCAGCTCTGCTGGTTGGGTATCCTTTATTGTATGTATAAGAGGCACCGCAATCGCAAAATCTTAAAATATCGCCCAAGGTATCGCAGGAACAGAATGCTATTGGCTCATCTATCTGTAGACACAAACATCTCATTCTTGACACTTCTATCACCGGTACAAAGATGGCAAAAATAAATTTATTTAGTGGACTCTCACCTAAAGTAGGAAATGTAATTGTAAGATTTCTTCAGCAATAAGAAGCTTACCGAGTACACCAGATTAGAATCATCTTTAAAAGGGAAAGAACTGCCTCGTTTCAAATTCCCTCCTTAAAAGGGGATTGCCTCATCCCTAAATACATTTTGAGTTAATTTTTTGGTCAAGTTATCTCCGTTCTCCTTTATGGAGATCTACAATACATTTGTTGTATGCGCAGCTCTGCAACCATTTCTATATTGAATTGCAACAGCTTAACAATATGTTATAGAACACTTGTGTACTCTCACTATATAAAGCACTTGTTGCCTTTTTGTGAGCATTCTATATTCTACAATGCAAACCTCATTAGTGCATAAGCTTGCTTACTCTTCAATTCTTTTGATTCTTTTATTTAATGGTCATGTTTTGATACGGTATTCCTTGATATATCTCAATAGAAAACAAAATCAATATTCAATGTGCTTAGTCCAAGTTGATAGGTAAAGGAAATTCCACTTGGCATGGTCTTCCGGAGATCCCCACGATGGGGAGTCACATTGCAAAAATCTTCTTGTTCCTGTTTCTCCTTGGGATTTGGGTGCTGGATTTTTTTGTTAATGATATATTTCAGACTACATGTACAAAATTAACACCATTAAGTACATTCCCTCAAACCTTATAGTATTTTGCAAATCTCAATATACAGTATACAAAAATTTGTACAAGCATACCCCACAAACGAGGATCGCTATGTACGGTCCAGATCGAGGAATAAAGGGCAAATATGCCTATCTGACAGCTCTCGATGCCCGGAGTAACCCCCCGTGTGAATATGCACCCAAACCAAAGGGGGTTTTAGGGGGATGTTAATTTAAATGTGTTGGATGCAATGGTTTATGTTAAATAATGTTGATTGTAGTGATGTGTTGGTTGTTAATGTGCTATATGTTTATATTAATAAAAAAAATTTGGGCCCTTCGGGCCGTAATAAAGGCGTTTGGGCACTAAGGATGGCATAACTTCACGTACTATTTTTACAAACACTTATGCATGTAATAACATTAGAAATACTTGTGCAATGGTTTAAGTTAATATGAATGGTAGTTGTTGGTTGCTATATTAAAAAAAAAAATTCAGGCCCTTAGGGAAAACATCTAGTTCCATACAAAGCTGTTCAACGAATGGGAGGAAATGGCTTATCATAGGGTGGATCTAAACAGCCCCAAGAGCAATGCAGTGTTTTTCCCATTGCATGCATTAAGAGCAAAAGAATGACTTATCATATTGGTAGATCTAAACATGCCCCAAGAGCATTGTGCCTACGTAAATCATGTGAAGATCTTTCACCAATAGCCCACATAATACAACTCATAGACAAGAAGCAAAGTTCATTGTCAATATACCATTTTGATATCTTACGTGTTTCTTGCATATGATAATGAAACAAAATAAACATTATTCCAGCAAACCCATGTCAAAATTATGCATGGAATGTATATATGATTAACTAAATTTAGAAGCACTTAATAATGCATTATAAGAAAACTAATGTTTTCCAACTAAGAGAAAAGAACACAAAGATAGATAAAGTACGACTTTTAAAACAACGTGCATTTTCTTGTAAGCAAGTTAAAGTCGCGACAATTCAAGTCTTTATATGATGCATGTAACATCTTCCAACCTTTTTGTCGTCTTAGGTTAATGTTGGTAGGCATCTGAGACTTGTGTAGGATGAACACCAATAGATTCCATGTGAGAGGCGTTGCCTTTTTTTTTGCCTTGCAAATGACATCCTTGCATGTTATCCAAAAACACGCACAATTATATAGGGGCTAAGTCCGCCTATTGCTAAATTCTAATGAAGATTACAATCGCCAAGCAATAGAGCCGACAGAGCAATACAAGAACGCATGCATGCAAGCAATAGGCGATGCTTGATTCACGAATGAGCCCCCCATTATATATGCTCGAGGGAGGGAATCTCATTAAAGTACAATTGTTCAGAGCCATAAAGGCCCTGGAATAGTGGAGTTAAAGTGGAGTGATACAACGGCTAGGTGTCGGGGAGATTCTCCCGGCTTTGATGAACATCCAACACCCCCCTCAAAGACATAAGAATCTCGGGAGAGGTTTGAAACCAAGAAGAGAGAGCATCTGTAAAAATTTGGGGACGTGCGAGCTTTGGTCGAGAGTATCTGCAGCCATGTCCTCTCAGAGGGACTGAGAAGAGAGCAAAAGTCCGCCTTTCGACTAGATCCCGCACTACATGGTATTTTATATCAATATGTTTCATCTTACCGATGCATGACGGGATTGTGAGACATAGCAATTGCTCCTTGGTTGTCAAAAAGAGAGATCCCCTGTTTGAGCGGTGATATGAAGTTTTAAGGGCCAATCTGTTGAGCCAAAGAGCTTCATTTCCGGTATGTGCTAGTGCCACATATTCAGCTTGGTGGTAGATTGGGCCACGCACTTTTGTTTGGAGCTGCTCCAACCGGCACGTATTACCAAGAAGAAAAGAGTAACCAGGTGGACTTCCTATCATGATGATTACGGAGTCGGTCGCATCCGCATAGCCAAAAATTTCAGAATTTCCTTGTGCATGGTAGTGAATGCCGTGGTTCAAGGTGGCAGCAAGGTATCGAAGACATCTTTTGAGGGCGTCGGCGGTGGGTTTGTTTGGGATTCAAAGCAGAATTGACTCAATTTACAAACAGCAAAGGCTAGATCAGAGGTAGAGGTTCTTGCAAAAAGAAGAGTGCCAATAATATTTTTGTAATGGGAATGAAACGAGAGAAGATTGGGTGAGCAATCGAGGATCGATGGTAATAAGGTAATGCCAAATTCAAGGGGAGTAGCGAGGATTGCAGGATAACATGGAATGGCGGGTAAGAAGCTCGGTGAAGATATTTGGTTTGCTTCGGATGCATGGATCCAAGATCTTGGTCATAAGTAATTTTGAGGCCTAAAAAGTAGTGGGCCCATGCCTAAGTCCTTCATGCGAAAACCGAGTTTGAAGACCGGTTTTGAGGGTGATCAAGTCTTGCTCATTGGCAGCAATGAGAAGAATATCATCTACATAACATAATATGATGAGAGGAGATGGACTATGACGGAAGTACACTTTTGGGATCGCAAAATTTGGACTGGCGAAGGCTGAAAAGTCAAGCCAAGGTCGGTGAAGTTTTTCATACCATGCGAGGCGCTTGGCGTAAGCCATACAAGGCTTTGTGAAGCTTACATATCTGTATTTTGGGCTGATCCTTTGGCGAATCCTTCGGGCTGCTCCAAAAAACGCCCTCATGAAGATCACCATGCGAGAAAGGCATTAGAAACATCCATTTGATGCACAAAGAAATGATTGAGTGTGGCATAAGCAAGCAACGCGTGCGAATGGAAACCATCTTTGCTACGAGGAGCAAAGGTCTCATCGAAATCAACTCCCGGAATTTGTGTGAATCCTCTTGCAACGAATCGGCCTTGTACACGTCAATCTCACTGCATCAAGTTATATTTCGGTTTGAAAACCCAAATGAGAATCAATAATGAGAATGATTTTGGTGGGGGGCACAAGTGTCCATGTTTACGCTTGAAGAATGGAGTCGTATTCCTTTTGCATAGCCTCAAGCCAATGGGGTTTTTCGGGAGATGCAAGAGCATCTTGATAGGACCGAGGCTCAATGATAGAAGCAGTAGTGGAAAAAGTGTAATCATGGCTCCAAATGGGAGGGCGTCTATTTCTGACAGGTCTAACAAGAATGGGTGCAGCAGGAGTGGGAGATGCATTGGTGGGAGGCGGGGAGATGGATGAAGAAGCAAAGATGATCGATGGAGAGGGAGGAGGAGATAAATGAGTATCGTAAGTAAGTGATGTATGAGGAGGACAAGAGGAGCAAGCGGTATCTTCACAAGAACAAAGGTGGGAAGCTTTGGCGAAGTGGGAGGTAAAGAACATGTTTCAAATTCATTGAAGGAGACATGGCAGCTGATAACTAGTGTGCGATTATGGAGATCAAAGAGTCGATAGGCCTTCCTATTGGAGCTATAGCCGATAAACATGCATGTAATGGTTTTGGGTGCCATCTTGGATCTCAAGGCGTAAAATTTGAACATGAACAAACGCGGCAACCAAAGACTCGCATGTGTTTGATAGAAACAAAGTGACCTCTCCATACTTCTTCGGGAAGACGATTTTGAAGGTCTGCGATGAGGTGTCCGATTCATGGTGTAAGCAGATGTAAGAATAGCTTCACCCCAAAATTCTGCAGGTACATCCATAGCTATCAGAAGTGTGCGTGCCATTTCAACTAGAGTGCGATTTGCTCTCTCGGCTCTTCCATTTTGCTCTGGTGTATAGGGCGTTGTAATTTGATGCTGAATGCCTTTGGACCTGCAAAAAGTATCAAATTTGTTGGAGCAGAACTCTCCTCCCCCATCCGCGAATAGTGATGATATTTTGGCCTGTAACCCGCTCTATTTCTGGCTGAAAATTCAGAAAAACACCATAGACTTCATGTTTGTAATGGAGCAAATGAACAAAAATTTTCCTGGAGAAATCATCCACGATGACAAGAATATACTGAGCACCACTTAGAGTAGGAGGCCGGATGGGTCCAATCAGATCAGTATGGAGCAGTGCAAGGGGCCTTGTGGCACGAGAATCGAGAGAGTGGAAAAGATGCTCGGGGGTGGCTTTTCCTTGGAGACAAGAATTGCGAGGCGATGAGTAGGGGATATAGCGGGCAATTTGTGTGTGGAAACAAGATGTCAAGTCGGTGGGTGCTAGGTGGCCAAGGCTAAAGTGCCAAAGGGAATTTTGGTAGGAGGAGTAACGGCCAAGTTTGCTTGTTCAATCAAGGGAAACCCATCCTCAATTTGATAAAGATTGCCAGCGTGTACACCAATCAGAAGAATATGATTCTCAGCATCAGTAATTCGACAAAGATTGGAGCTGAAAGCAATGTGGAGACCAGCATCAGCAATTTTACTTACAGAGAGTAAATTCTTATGGAGACCAGGGACATGGAGGACGTCCTTCACAAGTTTAACAGAGCCAGATTGAAGAGGCACAGCAACCGTACCAGAACCCACAGCATGTTGAAGATGGTGATCCCCCATAAGAAGCGATCGCGGAATCTTGAGCGGAGTATAAGACACAAAGGAGGATTGATTGGGTGTCATGTGACTTGTTGCCCCTGAATCTAGATACCAAGTAAGATCTGTATGACGAGAAGAGTCAGTTAGCACAGTGCACAAGAAATCTTGGACCAAATTGTTCTGCTCAATTGGAGCAGAAGGAGCAGAAGGTGCAGAAGGTGCTGGGATTGGGGCTGGAGCACGACAATCCCGGGCAAGATGCCCATTCTTCTGGCAGCGATAGCAAGTGAATTTGTTGCGATCTGATTTTTTCTTGGCAGCCTCTTTAGGATCTCGAGAATCCTTAGAATCTTTCGGAGATACGATCTTCAAATTGGCAAACATGAGAGTGTCGGCATCAGAGACTGGTTTGTGCTGCTGTTGCCGCAGAGATTCATTCTTAACTCTGTCAAGAGCTGTATCAAAGGAATATTCAGAAAGACGACCCTCCAAGTTGATGATAAGACCCTCAAATGATTTTGGTAGGTTTGTTGAGCAAAGATGGAACCTTTAGATCTCAGAATTGTTACACCAGTGGCACATAAGTCATCAAGAAGATCTTTCATCATGCAGATATGACTCATGAGGTCGCCTCCCTCTTGAAGGCGTAATTCATACAGTTTCTTGCGAAGAACAAGGCGATTACTGGCAGTGGTGGACTCATAAAGATGAAGAAGAAGCTGCCACATTTCTTGGGCAGTGGTAGCACCTTTAATCATCCTTGCAGGGGTATCGTCAAGACTAGTAGAGATTATCAATCTAGCCTTGCGATCCTTTTCAGAAAATTCAGCGGCGATCATAGCATCAAGGTCAATCTCGATGGTAAAAGTTAAAAAGCGGTCGGTTGCTTCAAATGGATTTGAGGAGTTCGAGACAGATTGAATGATTGGGTTGACAACCCGAGGTGAAGCAATGGATGGATTAACAACTTCCCAAAGGCTGTTTATCCTCAAGAATCATCTGGATCCGCCACTTCCACATTTGGAAGTTCTTTCCGTAAAATCGAGGGAGCGGCGCCAATCCCCGGAGAGGAGAGAGGACGTTAGTGGAATCCATAGAGCAAGATTGAACAAATGCGGTGAAAAATCAGAGGATCAAATACGAAAAAGCGGATGGAGAATGCAATGGCGACTTATGCGTGATTGAATTACAGTGGGCCCATAACCTAATGAAGATTACAATCGCAAGCAATAGAGTCGACAGAGCAATACAAGAACGCATTGATGCAAGCAATAGAACGATGCTTGATTCACTAATGAGCCCCCTGTTATATATGCCGGGGGAGGGAATCTCATTAAAGTACAATTGTTCAGAGCCATAAAGGCACGGAATAGTGGAGTTCGTGGAGCAGGATATAACGGCTAGGTGTCGGGGAGATTCTCCGGCTTTGATGTGTTTTTGCCTTGCAATGACATCCTTGCATGTTATCCAAAAAACGCACAATTATATAGGGGCTAAGTCCAAATTTTATTGCTAAATTCAAACTGCCCAAGTAATACTAAAACAAATTATTGATGATTATTTACATACCCTTGCCACCGGATCATAATTACAATTCATTTTACCCTTTGAGGTGATGTTGCATAAGATCGAAGCGTTTTGAGAACAATAGTGACCTCGAATACGCGATAGAAGACAGCATTCTTCATCGAGCCTTCAAGAAGCATCAGGAAGGTGCAAGCTAGATTCAACTGAATTAAAATTTCCAAGCTTGGCGTGTCCGGAGTTGAACGCCAACGAAGCTTTTAAAGATACAATCAAATGGACAAATGGACAAATGGCTATGGAGTCGGTTCCGAGATCGACATAACATTGAGGGCCATAAAATATGGCAAAAAAGAGATGTTGAACTGCTGTTGGTACTCCAAAACCAGGCATCAAACCATTAGCCGGATTATAAAATGCATCGATCCGTGAGAAGCCGCCAATCCCCGCTTCTCGAGCGAAGAATAGGCCCAAATCCATGTCCCTTCCGGGCTTGAATTGTGGGAACATCAAAACGAATCGAAGATATGGAGGCAAAAAAAAACGTAATCCAGACCCAAATGCAAAACCGGAGCCGAGGTCCGCTGGCGATGGAGGGACGAACAAAAACCTGGCGAAAAAGGGGATGAAATGGTGCGAAAAAGAGAACCTGGAAGGTCAAATGGATATGGCGAAAAGGCGTAAAGAAGGAAGAAAACCCACGTTAGGGTTCTTGCATTGCCTATCCCGCCATGGGACAATGGATAAGGTAGATTTGAAATATAATCCCGATGTTCATGATCGCTCTTGCTCTGTAAACAACCAAACATGCAGAGGCCCACACTTTTGATCTGCAAGCGCCAATTCCGAGAGCCCATTCGAAAGCGGTAGACTTGAGCTTTCAATCTTCCATTGGGCAAGGTGAGCCAAGGTAACCGACCGTGTAATGCGGTCCCCGTGCATTCCCCGCATCATGCTCATAGCCCCCGAGCAAATGATCTAGACCGGTCGAGCCTGGCATCAAACCCTATCTTTGCACCATTGCAAAATTTGCAAAGCCCCGGGGCAACCGGGCTTTCACCTTAACAGCCCCACCCGGACCCAACCTCTCGTCCAATTAAGGAGTTCATCCTTTGCCTTCCGCCAATCCCTAAAAAGAAAATAGAATCAAGACTAATAAAACCCTAAAATGGTTTTTTTTTATGCTTGCATGTTCAGCCCCTAAAATAAAAAGAGGGCTTTTGTTGTGAGCCCTTGGATGTTAGACTATTGAAAAAAAAAAATGCTAAATCAACTACTAAGAAATAGTGCACTCTAGATGTACGCATTAGTACATCTATTCAAATACGCCATGAAATCTTAGGAAAACCTTTGTGAAAAGCGTACAAAAACACAAAAAAAACCCCC
Source organism: Isoetes taiwanensis (assembly GCA_021234155.1). Lineage (NCBI taxonomy): Eukaryota > Viridiplantae > Streptophyta > Lycopodiopsida > Isoetales > Isoetaceae > Isoetes > Isoetes taiwanensis. Next base: position 14,942,779 of record JAJEKV010000008.1, on the reverse strand, counting down.
TGTTATTATGCTACATATTGGATACTAGTGTTGCACAATGTAACATTGGTATATTAATACATATTCTCTTAGCATGCCGCGGAAATTCAAATTACTAAGATTAAAATTTCAACACAAACCCATCTACCTAGTCTTCTTCTCAACCTTGCAGTTCTGCTAGTTCTTGTTTTTTTTTCTCTGTTTCCTCTAATAGAAGCGGAAGGGGGTTCGTTCTAAGCTGATCCGGCATAAAAAAACGCCTAAATCCACCTCCAAGTGTTATCCATTCCGGTGGCCCAATAGCTAGCAAAGATCCAGGCGGAGGTCCTGGGAAAATAGGAGATTCTCGGGCAGGGCGTAAAAGGCAAAGAAAACAATCCACCGTGTGAATCATGCGCCAGGCCAAAGAAATAAAAAATGGCGAGAATGAGCCGGTGGCCAAAACTTGCTGCTCTGTGCACTTCTTATTTGGACCTAGAAGCTGCCATAGCCAGATCTTCAAGAAGCCATAGCTCGAAGACTCGATACCGGAGCTGAAGACGCCATAGCTGAAGACACCGTAGCTTGAAGACGCCATAGCTGCATCGAAGCAAGAAAGAACCGAGGTTGTAGAAAAGGAAAATTACTGAATCTTCATTCATTGTTACTCTTGTTCTCGCTTAATAATGGGTTGCAGCTGAGGGAGAACTAAGACTAACAACAGCAAGACATCTACAGAAGAACACAGACAAAGCATGAACTAAATATATATTATTATCAGATCCACATATTAAGGATATAATAAGGACACATATTAATACATATTAAGAGATAGCATATAGAGCCACACACACCACATTTGCAGCACTTAATATTACAGAGAGCCAAGCAAACACTATGTTTGCAGTATAGTGTAGTAATAGACAGCAAAGATTTTAGGAGCAAAACCAGAGGGTGGTTCGCGAAAGAATGTGTAGGCCAGTTAGAGCAGGTACCGGATTCGCATTTCTTGCAACCGGTGGGAGTGGTATGGCAGGATTTGCAATAATTGTTGCAAGAGATGCCCAATGGTTTGAGGCACAAATTACTGTTGGAGAGGCAGGTCATCGCCACGCCACGCCCTTCCTCATCTTTACTTCTTGCTTTCCCACCCCTTCTTATATACCCTGCTCCCCTGCCACGTTCTGCCCTCTCGTTTCGCCACGCATACTACCCGCCACGTCTCCCTGTCTGAAATTTATATCCCATGTTTTTGACCTTTTAAGGGAGGGTGCCCCATTGTGGCACAGGTACCCAACGACGCCATGTCATCGGGTCCTAAATGGACCGGAAGACCACGGACGTGGACATTTTCACTGCTGTTCTTGGCTCGTGAGAAATTAGGTTAGGGTTCAGTTAGGCCAGGGCAATGAACAAAGACATATCCGGCCATGGCGCACGGCATCACGTCTATGGTGCAGCAGCATGTCCTTCATGGATTTGAGAGCACATCCACTGGCGCACCTGTGGTCCAGCTTTGTAGATTGGGTCCATGCACCAAACTTTGTGGCCACTTTTCTCTTGAATACACTACGAATCAATGGTTTTGCAAAAATCTTCTACCTATATCTAAAGGTTAGGTGCAGTAGTGTCTAATTCCCTCCACATTTTAGTTAACTTTTCCCTTTCTTGCATGCAGGTCTTCAACTTCCATTGGCCGGGTATCAAATTGGCACCCTTTGTTCTTTCCCTCCACATTTTCCCTCTTTATGCATGTAGATCTTCAAGAATGTGGATTTTGAATTCCGTCCACAGATTTCAACTTTGGTTGTGAATCATGGACTTGGCTGCATGGTAGCCCTTGGATCCTTCCCTTCAGGTATGAACTTCTAATTTGAATTATTTTTGCTCTAGCTATAAATACAGAGGGATTCATGAAATCAATTTCAATTTCTTTCATTCCTTTTTTGCTTTGTTTGCTTTTATTCTCATTGAGCCCTGCCTTGTAAGCAAGATGTTGTTGAGGAGAGGCAGAATTGTTCCTCATGTAGAGAGAGTTGATCCTGCTCCTCCTGCTCCTGAGCCTAATCCCCCAACCAAACCTAGATCAAAGCTACATAAGATCCACTTGTTGAAATAAACTTGTCATGGCATGTTTAGAGTTGAGCCACTCATCTAACTAGATTGTTTCATCATTACATATAGATTGAGCAGGAATATATCTTCAGTGCTAGGTAAAGATGCTACATCTAGTTGTTGAACAATGGGTCGAAGCTAAAAGGCATTATAAATAGGAACCATTGAAATATTATTTGTGTCGAATCAATGGTTCAATGGTTCAGATTTTGCAATGTTAATATTCTGAGACAATGCATGTGGGATAATTAAGAGATAATGAATTAACAGAGTTAGAAGGTTGATCTGGAGCCGTAACCGCCGGATTGAGGTGCTATAAAGCAAGAGGATTATCCTGAGAACAGGATCGGCAGTGAACAATCCAATCCGACGTATTGATTTGCCGTTGAAGGTCTCAAAGATCTCAGCCAATGAGGCTACAGTAAATGGTCAATGACCATTGCTACAGTGGTGCACGAATAATTTCCTATGGTTTATTGAATGGTGTATCTTATCTAGGGGAAGTTTGAATGCACAAGGTTGAATGCACAATCAAGAAGCTATATTGTGAAGCAAGGAATTAGTGACCAAATTGTGGCTTCCTTGCTAGTTTGGAAGAACTTGTAGCTTGCTTGATCTTGTTTTAATGATGTATTTGGTGTTGCTATATCATTGAGATAACTGTAATCTTGTTCTTGTTTTAGCAAAGAGAATTTGATTGACAAGCTTGAGATATTGACATCTTTGCTAGGATTGAATTAGCAGTGTGTTATAATTGCTACACCACTCCCAAACTCTCAACACATCTTTAGGTGGGAAGAGAGTGAGATCGGAGAGTAGAGGCTCATGGACTTTGCAGCAAATGAATGAGGGAATAGGTGCCATTGATGATGGCATTCTGTCTATCAGGAAGGCTGCTGCACATTTTGGAATTCCAGGCACCACTCTTAGAAGGTGGTTGAATGGTGAAACATAGGAGAAGTTTGGCAGTGTTCCAAAGGGTTTGACACAAGAAGAGGAAAGGGATGTTGTTAAATGGTGCTTACAAATGGCTGATGAGGGCAGGGGAGTTACCTTAGAGCTGCTGAGAGAGAAAGTAGCAGATATGTGCATAACTCGGCCTACTTCTTTCAAGGATGGTATCCCTGAAAAAAAATGGTGGAGATGTTTTAAGAAAAGGCATCCTGAATTGTCACTCAGATCTCCGAAATGCGTGGAGATCCAACGTGTGACCTCTACTAATTTGGATGCCTTTTACTCTACCCTTAACTCACTTTGCACTGATATGCAATTTGAACCCTCTAATATTTGGAATTGTGATGAATCTGGTGTTCAGGCAGGCAGTAGGTGTACTATGAGAATCTTGGCAAGAAGAGGCAAGAGAAATGTGACCATTCCCAAGAATACAGAGTGGCGACTATTATGAGCTGTGTTAATGCAGCAGGTTATAGGATTCCAGGACTTTACATTTTCAAGGGAACAAAGCTTAGGGACAGAGATCTCATGGCTGGGTGCGAACCTGGTGCTGCTATGGCATATCAGAAGAAAGCATGGGTAACTAACCAACTTTTTGATGCATGGTTGGAGCATTTCAGATTAAGTGTGCCAGGAGGGATCAGCATTGATAGGCCACACCTTTTGATATGTGATGGGCATGGATCTCATGTCTCTTTGCCCGCAGTGCAACATGCAAAGTCAATTGGCCTCCACATCTTGCTTCTTCCTGCACACACTTCACACATGTTGCAGCCTTTAGATGTTGCGTGCTTTGGTCCATTTAAAGCCAGTTTCAAGAACCATAGAGGTAGATTCATGCATTGTAATGGTAGGGTAGAACCATCAAAGGAAGACATTGCCACGCTTGTTTCCAGAGCCATTGTGGATTCTTTGACTCCAAGCAACATAAAGGCTGGGTTTAGAAAGACTGGTATTTGGCCATTCAATGCACAAGCTGTGCTTCCTGATCCTAATGCTGAGGCAACAGTTGTAGTTCCTGATTCAGAAGATGAAAGTGAGGAAGAAATGCAGGGTAATGTTGAGGAGGCTACACATGCACTCCAAAACTTAGCTGATTTAGGGCATCCTTTTGATGAAATTGAGGCAAACAATCCATGACCTCTTCTAAAGCTTCCTTCGAAAATATATATATCTTCTTAACATCTGCATCCAACTTAGTAGAATAAACATGAAAGAAAAATACAGTAATGCTTGTTGGGTTCTTAAGGGAAGCCCACAAGGAGCCCCCAAGAAATTCTTAAGGATCATAAGCCGTGCTACGATTCTCTGCTTCAAATCTCAAACTTCAGGAGTCGGTGCTACGATTCTTTGCTTCAAAACTCAGGAATCAGTGCTCGATGCTATCAGAACGCAATCAATGGATCGAAATCCGGCGGAATTTAAGAGTGAATCTACGAAACCTTTGCTTGCCCATTTCTGAGAACCCTAATCCGAGAACCCCTAATTCCAGAAGCCCTATTTCGATTCCAAAAGTTTCGAATGGTGATACCGGGATAAGGTATCACCTCAAAAACCTTAACTATTTTGGGCGATTTATTTTTTGATATATATGTTTAAAAATCATCAATGGGCTAATCCCTTTTAATAATGTCCATAAATTAATCATACGATGGGCGATTCCCCCCTTTGCAAAGATCAAAATTAATTATATATGGGCGATTGCACCTCTATAATATAGAAAATTGATCCTACTAACCTGTCGAATACTAATCTAAAAATTTAAAATAAATTAGCCCATTTGCGATTAATCGTCCTTAATTTTTACTCTGAAACGATTGCAGGGGTGGTCGATGCTGGCTGCCAATATGCTGTCCAAAGAGGTATCGGCAGCTCTGTTTTGACAAATCGGAGCTTCAGGAGAACTCAGAGTTGAGGAAGCTGATTTGTAGAAACCAATTTGTTGCAGGCTGCCGCCCCAAATGATCCGATCTCCTTCTGTTGTTTTATAACCTTCCGACCTTTTCTGTCTATTTTGATGTCTGAGTTCTCTCTCTGCTCCACACAAAATATCTGCCCAAATATCTTCTCAGACAAAAGATTAGCCTCTTTTGTTTCAACCAGTAAGCTTCTACCTGTTCTTTCCAGGCCAGCCCTCTTTTGGGCGGAGTGTTCGGCTGCTGTCGGCTCTACTTAGCCATGGTTTATCAGATCAAACAAAAACTCTTCCTAATCTACATGGAGCTCGAGTTTTGCAGCTGTAGTTGTCAATCCACCCAGCTATGGCCGATTTAGCTACCCGTTTCTACCCTGGCCCAATATCAGAAATCTCCTACTGGATCTAAATGCTGGTGGCCCAGGCCTGGAAGCAGCTCTTGTGCCTGAAATGCTATCCACGAGGCTTGCATGTTCAGCCCCTAAAATAAAAGGAGGGCTTTTGTTGTGAGCCCTTGGATGTTGGACCATTGGAAAAAAAAAAAACTAAATCAACGACTAAGAAATGGTGCACTCTAGATGTAAGCATTAATACATCCATTTGAATACATCATGAAATCTTAGGAAAACGTTGGTGAAAAGCGTACAAGAACACAAAAAAAACCGCTGTTATTATGCTACATATTCCTATGCGTCATGTGGTCGTCAAATTGGTTATAGTTTCTAGTTATCTCACTGTGGTGATTTCGTAGAGTTAACATTTGCTGACACTACATGTTATTGTCTCTCATTAGCTCAGATCATGTATTATCCTATTATGTTCGCTCATTCGACATAAGGTGCTAGGACTTGCACCATGTGGCTTCTTATGCACCATTAAAATCATTTTGGTTTGTTATCTTGATGCATTGTTTTACTTGGATCCTTACATGGTTTGCTACGATTGGCTTTTTTTAGAGAATTTTTGAAAGCGCATGGGTTGGGTTATTAATATACATGGGGTGCCATGTGTTCGGTTTTTGGTCATTTTGTTATAATCATTTCTTTGTCCGTCCAACTCCTATATCTACATTTCATGATGTCATTTGTCTATAGATATTGTTCGCATCAATTAAGCACATATATGTTGTTGGTTATGTTAGCCTCTAGGCCAGGGAGGTCTCTCCACATAAGCGTCTATTGCAAGTTAGTTGTTTGGTTGAGGTTTTTGATCAGGATGCTAAGTGATAGGTGATGAGGTGTTCTCTCTGGTTATGTTACACGTGTTCATATGAGGTTAGATTTTACATATATCTTTGTTACGTTGACTACTTAGTTACGTTTCTTTATATTTGTGGCTGTTGGATTAGTCACAGTTGGCCAACTAGGGGCTTCTATTATTCATTGTCTTTGAGTTCTACTATTGATTCGCTCATCTCCGGTCTTGTTTAGCCACCCATTTTCCATATTACTTCATGTTTGTCCCATCTACCTAATTGGCTCCAGTTATTGTTATTTGCTTCTTTCCACTTATGCCATACAAGAAAAGTTCATTTGACTTTCTTGTTTGATTACCTATCCGAGTTACCATTAGACCTCTTTGCAGTTGCTTCATTCTGCTCGGGTTGCATTGTTTGTTCCATTGCTTCATTCACTCTTTGCCTCATTATTGCTCGTCACTCGACGACTCTTGGCTTCTAGTTGAGTTCTCATTGTTGCCTCTGTCTAACCTTTCACCCCTATTCCATTGGTCTCTTTATCCACTCCATCGGTTCTATTTTGCTCACTCTAATTTATATTTATGTGCATTGTTTTCTACATTTCTTCTTGTTGCGCTTTGATTTTACGTTGTAGGTTCTCTATTTTTTTGGCCACCGTGGTTGCTCCATTTATTGTCTATTTTGTTCCATTCGCCTTATCTGCTATGCTCTTCTCCTTATCCTGGGTTCATCTTTTCGGTTCCTTCAAACTTTGTTGTCTCCATTTGTTTTTCTTATTCCATATTCTACATTAACTCTTTATCTGTGTATTTTGTTTCGTGGTTTTGGTTGTTTTTCTCCCAACAATTCCTTTTCAATCTTTCACTGCATTGTTTCATTTGTTCTCTTTATGCACTTTGTTGTTTTGGTACTCTAGCACAATTCCTTTTCCATCTTTGACCACATTGTTCCATTGGTTCATTCTATATTTTTTCGTTTTCCGGTGCTCTAGCACTCGTTACTTGCCCCATCTGCCTTCTTAGTTGCACTATCCTAATTTATCTTTGTTATCCCTTTACTTCTTTTTGCACTCCCTTATTCTGGTATTTTTGCCTCTCCTTCCTTGCTCTTCTTTCTGCGTTCTTTCACTTGCTCCATGTTCCCTGTTCACTCCTTGTCTATACGTTCTAGCTCCTTATCTGTGCATTTTGTTTCATTTATTGCATTGACCTTGGGTTGACATATGTGCTCTCAGGACCATTCTACAGAATATCATTCCTTTATTTCGTTGTGGTTGCATTGTTTCCTTCTTTGAGTTCCTTCGGCTTGTTGTTTCGTTTAACTTGGTTGATGTTATTCTCGTTTAGTCTAATTTCATCATTCCATCTTTGATTCTTTGTCTGTGGCTGTTTTTCTATTGTTGATTAGGTTAGTTCAGATTATAGTTTCTTTTGCTAGTGTGGTGTTTTCTGGTTCATGTGTCATTTAAGATCTTTGCGTTGTCGACATCGTCATGGCCTTGTCTGTTGTTCCTATAGCTTCATTTCCCTACCGAGGATTACATTGTGTCCTTCTTTTTTATGTTCCTTTGTATTGTTCCTTTGGTCCCTCCATTTTATGCACCCATGGATTAGATTCCAGGTTTACTTTCTCAGTCGGCTTCTTCATTGTTCCATTGTTTCTGTCTTTTCCTTTCCCCTTTTTTTCTCCATTTTCTTGGGTTTCCTATTCCTTCCATTTTACTCTAGTTGTTTTGGTTGCCCTTTTTGCTCTCACCAAGCCATCCCCTTCAGTATTCTGGAACTATTGCTTGCCCTTTCTGCCTCAATTGTCCCGATGCTCTCTTGTCTTTGTCATCTCGTTATCCCCTTTTCTTGCATGAAAGTTTGCTTGAATCTGTTATGCATGGATGATATAAGTTGGGTATTTTTGTCTTTGCGTTCAGAAGCATTTTGTCATTATGTGCTCTATGTAGTTTGTTGGTACGTTATTTCTACAATTTTTGTTTTATGTGCGTTGATGGTGGCTGTAGTTGGTTTTTTGTGTTTGATTTTTATGCCTTTTTTACTTTATGCATTCCAGTTGTCCCAAGGTTTCTTGTGCTCCTTCCCCTCTACTTGCATTGGCATCCCGCCTCGTCTCCCATAGTCTCGGCCTGTGAGAGGAGTTTGGAGGTAGGTTCCTATTTGTGTCGGATGTTGTTGTACAAGGACCTTTCCCTAGAATGCCATGGTTCTCTTCTTATATAGATAGATAGAAGAGAACCACCATTCTAGGGAAAGAGACGTCTGTTTTAGCGCCACACCAGTTTTGGATCCGCTCTTTCTGTGGCATGTGCTTTCTATAGCGCAGGCTCTCGTTTTGACTTTGTCATCTATATATACTCTGTTGCTTGCTTCTTTCCTTCATCGGCGTTTCCTATGAGCTGAATTCTTTGTTTGCAGAGTTCCCCCCCTCCCTCCTCTGTTATCTGGGTTGGGCTTTACATTGGCTATTCCACTCTGTTAGGCCGATTCTTTTTGGGTGGCCCCTTTTTTCTTGTGTATATTCTTGTGTATATTCTTTCTTGAGGATATTTTTACAGTCGGACCTGGTGTATCTCTATATGTCTCTAGCTATATGTGTTTCTCTCTATCTCGGCGTAGCAATGTAGCTTCCGGCAATTCTTGATGACTTCTCGATCATGCTTTGTATATTCTTGTGTATATTCTCTCTTGTGTATGTTTTCTCTCATGCTCTCTTTTCCCGATAGGGTTTTCTCTCGGATTTTTTCTCATTGGTCATGCTTTTACTCTCTCTCTCTCTCTCTCTCTCTCTCTCTCTCTCTCTCTCTCTCTCTCTCTCTCTCTCTCTCTCTCTCTCTCTCTCTCTCTCTCTCTCTCTCTCTCTCTCTCAAGTCGGCCACATGATCGTAAAAAAATCCATCTCTCGTCACATACGGTTCCTCCCCTAAATGTACGTATTTTTTTGGGAGGAGAGGAGAGACGATTGTCTCTCGAGGCTTAACAGCCTCTGTTATTGGCAGAATTTTTGCTGTTTGCCGGATTTTCGATCGTGCATCCATTCTGGCCGACGAACTCTTTGTGGGATAATTCAACCATAACGTTCCATTCGGGCGCCAAATTGTGGGATATTCAAGCCTGTTTTTTTCTTGGTTCGGCGGGCTATGTGGGGTATTTCATTTCTAGTTTTGCCTCTCCATTCTTTCGATTCCGGCCAATGGATCCGGTCATTCTTGGTATGATTGCCATGCTTTGCATTACAGAGATACTGTTTGCAGCTATTGGAACTCAACGAGCTCGAAGACCCAATGACCCTGTTCAATGATGAGGTTTTAGAAGATAACAATGGTATGTTTTTTTGCGCATCTGCGGCTTTAATGGTTGCGGGTTCCAGTAGGGTTAGAAGACCACCAAGAAGATTTTGGATTGCTCCAAGGCAAAGAACACAGTGGGATAATATCGATAACCATGCTTGGAATTGTCTGTCATCCTTCGAAGACGATATGTGGCACCAATTTTATAGGATGAGGAGAGCCACATTTGAGAGACTGGTAGGTTTAATTGTGCCTTATCTTGTCAGGCCCGGGATTAAAGTAAGGCCTCCTGTTGATCCAAGGAAAGTAGTTGTTATGGTTCTGTATTTTCTTGCACACGGGGATATGCCCTTACATGTCGGACAGAGATTTTATGTTGGGAAAGCAACAGTACAGAAATATACCAAGAAAGTCATGCTTGTATTTGTGACGTTCCACATATTTATACGGTATACGTATAAATATACTGACACGTCACGTAGTAGAAATACGCTACCATGGGGTACGTTAACCTAGGGGGTTGACCTAAAAAGGATTAATTTAGCTATGCTAAATTAATAAAATCTAATTAAGTGTATTTTTGTCTTAATTAACCTAATTAGCTTAATTAGTTAATTAATGACATGCCACCTGGCCCAAATCGATTGAGCAAGGCAGGGTTTCCAATTGGGACACCCAAATTAGGGCTTTTGGGCCCCAATTCGAATTAGGAGCAATTGGAGATGGAGGAGGAGAAGCAGCAGCCAGACGCCCTTTAGTTAGTCGAGATGGAGCAGCCCCAAGACCGGTTTGACGGTTAGTCAGTAGGTTACCTTGTTGATTTAAAGCATAGCGCCTCTCTGTGGTGTGTTCTCTCTCTGTTTTCTCTGTGGTTTACCTGTTAGGCTAACCCTTGATTGATATGGTGAGTATTCTTATCTCTAGTCTCTGTAAGTGCTTTGGTTGATGGTTTAGTAGTTCTTTGCTTAGTTAGCACTCCGGAGATGGGGGATTACGGGGGGTAGAGACCTCTAAGCCCATGTATTGTGGTATGCTCCTAGATAGAGCCCTGTATTATTCCCATTATATGCGGCCTGTGTACAAGATCCCACCGAGCTGTGGAATCTATGACATCATTGAAGCACCAGATAAGGGGCCGTAGTGATGAAGTGTGGGGTGGGGTCTCGCCTGAGCATAAAAGGCTACGGGGACTCCTTCAGTGAGCTAGGCCTAATAGTCGGTCACGTAAAGGGTCGGGTATGGGTCGACACTCCCACAGATGCAGAGGTGTGACCCGTATGGGGCATCTTGTACTTTGAAGATAAAGTTAGGGGAGTAAGTCGGGTACGGATGCGGGGGTCGCTGATGCGGCACGTGTCCTCTAGCTCACCCATGGATTCACTGCGACCCTGGAAGGGGATACTTCTCTGACCTGCCTCATCGGATCGGGGAGATGTAACCCGGAGTAGTCCCGAAGGGTGATTCCTTGGGATTGCGTCTCCGGAAGGCTACAATGGCGCCATAGCTTGATTCAGCTCATCTGCAAAGTGTGCACAGGAGGGGCGGATGGAGTGGACTACCCTAGCCATTGTTCTATGCTAGCCAACGCCAGGTTATACCTCTGTCTGCTGATCTCTTGAGACCGAGCCGTCAGTCCATCCTCACATGAGTCTGAGCCGGGTTAGAACCTGGGGTTTGGGGCGTTTTCCTTAGGACTAGATGCATCTTCTTTGCCGTTAGTACTTGGATGGATGTGCCACCCTTCGTGGTGGTTATTTATGTATGATTTATGTTGTATGCTAACATGTATTCACGCTTCCAGGACTTAGGAGTCCCATTGAAGGCATGGGCCGAATGACACCTCCGTGTCCTTCACCCGGGCATCTTTCTATGGATAGTCCGAGTTAGACGGAGGGCCCTGCTCATGGTGAGCTGATTGCCATGGGAGGGGGAAGTCCCTGTATGTATACGTCCGGAGCGCCGTATATATTCAGGGAGCGTAGATTAAGGTGCGGGTGCATTGCCAGCACTCCGCATGACAACACGTATTATAAACTTTAATGTCTTTTATTGTTAAGTTAAATGTCATCGTAATGATAGCATAACACTACCTTCTATATGATATATTTATAAAGCTAATGCAGTACCCCAGGGGGAGCATGAGAGCACGTGTCTAATCCTTCTATACGTTAACGAACACCTTCTCTATGTAACATTATTGTCTAGACATTACTTGTGTAACTGTACTTGTTAAGTCCTACCCTAAATATAATTTTACTATCCGAATTAATTCCCTTAAGATATCTCTGGCATGGACTACGGTTGTTCATGATCGTCTTGTTAAAATACTTTCTGTACTATGGGGGTCTATATGATATTAAAATAAAATGTGTATCAGGGTTGTTGAAAACCCAAAGTCATAAAGTGAAACTAACCGAGTCTGTGTAAGTAATGTTAAAATTTACATGTCATTATTAATACGTACATATACTTTTGTATAACATATAGTGTCTTGAATATGTTTCAAGAAAGCTTGATATGTATCATGATAGGTCCGCTCTCTATAAGGTGGGGAGACTTACTCCCAACATCTCATGTGTTGGCCCAGACCAAGAGCGCATCATTTCTAAGGTGGGGAGAATGTGACGTTCCACGTATTTATATAGTATATGTATAAATATACAGACACGTCACGTAGTAGAAATACGCCACCATGGGGTATGTTAACCTAGGGGGTTGACCTAAAAGGGATTAATTTAGCTATGCTAAATTAATAAAACCTAATTAAGTGTATTTTTGTCTTAATTAACCTAATTAGCTTAATTAGTTAATTAATGACATGCCACCTGGCCCAAATCGATTGGGCAAGGCAGGGTTTCCAATTGGGACACTCAAATTAGGGCTTTTGGGCCCCAATTCGAATTAGGAGCAATTGGAGATGGAGGAGGAGAAGCAGCAGCCAGGCGCCCTTCAGTTAGTCGAGATGGAGCAGCCCCAAGACCGATTTGACGGTTAGTCAGTAGGTTACCTTGTTGATTTATAGCATAGCGCCTCTCTGTGGTGCGTTCTCTCTCTGTTTTCTCTGTGGTTTACCTGTTAGGATAACCCTTGATTGATATGGTGAGTATTCTTATCTCTAGTCTCTGTAAGTCTTTGGTTGATGGTTTAGTAGTTCTTTGCTTAGTTAGCACTCCGGAGATGGGGGATTACGGGGGGTAGAGACCTCTGAGCCCATGTATTGTAGTATGCTCCTAGATAGAGCCCTGTATTATTCCCATTATATGCGGCCTGTGTACAAGATCCCACCGAGCTGTGGAATCTATGACATCATTGAAGCACCAGATAAGGGGCCATAGTGATGAAGTGTGGGGTGGGGTCTCGTCTGAGCATAAAAGGCTACGGGGACTCCTTCAGTGAGCTAGGCCTAATAGTCGGTCACGTAGAGGGCCGGGTATGGGTCTGACACTCCCTGGGTACAGAGGTGTGACCCGTATGGGGCATCTTGTACTTTGAAGATAAAGTTAGGGGAGTAAGTCGGGTACGGATGCGGGGGTTGCTGATGCGGCACGTGTCCTCTAGCTCACCCATGGATTCACTGCGACCCTGGAAGGGGACACTTCTCTGACCTGCCTCATCGGACCGGGGAGATGTAACCTGGAGTAGTCCCGAAAGGTGATTCCTTGAAATTGCGTCTCCAGAAAGCTACAATGGCGCCATAGCTTGATTCAGCTCATTTGCAAAGTGTGCACAGGAGGGGCGGATGGAGTGGACTACCCTAGCCACTGTTCTATGCCAGCCAACGCCAGGTTATACCTCTGTCTGCTGATCTCTTGAGACCGAGCCATCAGTCCATCCTCACAGGAGTCTGAGCCGGGGTAGAACCTGGGGTTTGGGGCGTTTTCCTTAGGATTAGATGCATCTTCTTTGCCGTTAGTACTTGGATGGATGTGCCACCCTTCGTGGTGGTTATTTATGTATGATTTATGTTGTATGCTAACATGTATTCACGCTTCCGCGACTTAGGAGTCCCATTGAAGGCGTGGGCCGAATGACACCTCCGTGTCCTTCACCCGGGCATCTTTCTATGGATGGTCCGAGTTAGACGGAGGGCCCTGCTCATGGTGAGCTGATTGCCATGGGAGGGGGAAGTCCTTGTATGTATACGTCCGGAGCGCTGTATATATTCAGGGAGCGTCACAGTATTGGCTTCGAAGACAATGCTGTACAAACGTTTTGTTGCAATGCCTACAGGAGCAAGATTAACTTAGTGTATTAAGGAATTCCATGATGCAACTGGGTTGCCTAATATATATGGTGCAGTTGACGGTTCCCATATTTTTTTATGGAGGAAACCAAAAAAAAAAAGACAATGGGGAAGACTATTACAGCAGACATAAGAGGCATTCATGTCTCATGCAAGGAATTGTTACACATAGCAGATTGTTTATAAATGTTTGTGTAACTAGAACAGGTCCAGTCCATGATTCCAATCAGTTCAAGAAGAGCTCCATTTATAATAAAATTGCCTCAAAACAAATTTTACAAGAACCTGTGGTGACTCTGAGTGGCAGAAAACTGAAGAAGGGGCAACCTACTGACCAGGAAGTTCAGGTAACTATTCCACCATTACTATTAGGTGATTCAGCTTATTCTAGCAGGCCCTTTCTCTTTAAAGTCTTTCCTCAAAATCAGGGTGCATATGGTAAGTTTCACAAAAGGATCTGTAGGGGCAGAGTGTGTGTAGAAAATGGATTTGGCATTGTGAAGGAAAAATTTAGAATTCTGAAACACTTGCCTGTGCATGTTGGCAAAGCCTCCAAGATCATACATGCATGTTGTGTTCTTTGGAACTTTTGTATAATGGAAGACAAGGGCTGGGATATACTGCCAATTGAAGACGACCCTCCACCAATATATTACTATGAAACAGAAGCCATGAACAGGTCCTTAAAAAAACAGGGTGATCAAATGAGGCACGTGCTATTTGAGAATCTGGATGGATATGTCATCCTTTGAATGAATTAATTTTGTAGCCAAGAAAATGAAATCCATATTCAATTGTATTCGATCTGATCTCTTTAATTCTCTGTCGTGTATTGTTACAGAATGATGAAAAGTTAAATGTGTTTGTAGCATGAGTTTAGAGCTTGATTTGTGACACATAGATTAGTCGAAACCTTTCATTATCAAAGCTGAACAGTATATCACAGACATTTCTGAGTCAAATGACTTTACATTAATACACACTAAAGACTATAAAATATCAACAACACATGAATAAGTAGGTAAACCACGTTTTGTATTCATAAAAGTTCAATACATATTCATATCTTGCACTGTTCAAAATAGTGCAGTATCTCAGCAGCCAGGTTACAATCAATGTGAGCCAAATGACTTCACAACATAAAACCAAAAAAAGCACGCCTCCCAAAGAGCATAGGAAATCTGCATCAATAGAAGGACAAAATGGGTTTCTTCTGTCAGAATCCGAAGAGTTACATCACAAAAAAAAAAATGGCATGCTATTTTCTATATAAGAGAAGCCTGTTTGAAAAGGAAAATATAAAAAAAAAAAAAAAAAAAGATGAAGACAGAACAATATTTTTTGTTCAAATCCTGGGACAAAGGTCACACTGAAAGGTTACATTTCGTATCTCTTGAAGGCACCATTTTTCGTTGTGCCTAACGTAAACACTCTCCATATGGGCAGTCCGGTTCTTAGCAGAATTAGCAGCCCATTCTAAAACATCAGCATCAATATTAACCTCCATCTCAAAGAAAGTAATGCTTGATCTGTTTTGGAATAGCTCTGCAGTGGATTAGCTTGTGGGACAAGACTTCCACTTCAGGGTTAGCTACCTCGACAGAGGGGGAGGAAAACTGACTTTCTTGTTGATGCTCTTGGCTTTCTTCATTCTCCTCTTGGCTTTCCTGCACATGGTTTTCCTTTAGATGTTCTCTAAAAGTTTATTTGGATTATCGAACTTCGGGACCATCTCCACTACTATCTGGAAGGATTTCTTCGCTGGTAGTAGGCCATGAAGAGTACTCAGAAAAATAGGACCTTGAGCTGGAAGAAAAGGAAGAAGTTTCCCGAGGCGTGGAATATGAAGAGGAACTGGACGAAGATGAAGACGAACTGGAAGAAGAAGAAGATGGAGATCTCGGGCGTTTTCTGTTCACGATCCGAACCATATTGGCTGAGGCGGCTTGCATGCAAGAAATTGAGAAAAGCTTAAATAGCCTTTACGAATTGGGGTGATTGCGACTAGAAGACAATAATTAATACTAAAGAAATAGGCCAGTACGAGTCATTCAATATTTAGGAATACTAGTGGGTTTGAGACAGTTCCAAAATAGACATTCTAAAAAGCATAAACATTGAAAACATACCTCTAATCTTTGTTTTTGGCAGCCAATTTAGCAATTTCGAGCAATGTCTCCTTTGTCATTTCACAAATGCTTTGAGTCATTGCAGCCATGGACTCAGCAATTTTCAAATTGTTGGCAGACCTTATTGTTTCCAATTCCCTAACCAACTCAATTTTTCTTGCACTTTCTTCTTTCAGGAAATCTAATTTCTTCACCTCGGTGTCCCCAAATGTGCTTGCCATCTGTGATATTCCCATTGCAATGTCCTCATCTATTTGCAACCTAGACTTCTTTCTACTTGTAGGTTTTCCACAAACTCCAGGCTGATTATATGCAGCTGATCTATGACTTGAAGAATATGTCTGGTTTCCTGTTAGTATCCTATTGATTGGAATTTCTGGCATCACTGGACTGCTCGGATTTTCCGTGTTCACATTATTATTTGAATTGGGTGGATCTTCAAAGTGGTCTTCAAATGCTGCATCTGTTCCAACAGTTTCAAAGAAAATGTTATTCATGAAAGATTCTGAATAATTTGTATGCAAGTCTGCAGCCTCGAAAGCTTCATTCCCAAATTCGCCACCATCACCACCCCCTGGAATTGGATTATCTGAGGTAACACCATACTTCACCTCTTCCATTCTCTCATACCACTGCCAAGTTAATAGTTCAGAACCCGTGTGGCTACAAGCCTCCTTCTCATCTTTGAATTTAGCTTGTAGCTTATCCCATTTGTTCTTTAGTTGTCTCAACTCCACTAAACCCCCAACAAAGGGCTGCAATTTGATCATAATTTCCCTCCATTGTGTGTTGGAGAGGTTGAGGGTGTCATTGGTTACCAATTTCATCTCGTTTAAGAGATTGAGGAATGTGGAGATACCTTGATCTGTCCATTGCACAGGAGACTTCCTATTCTTTGTGTCTATCACTTTCGAATTTTCCTTCTCATGCACAACAAGAGCCAAAGTGTCGGTTTCAAAAGATTCACTCACAATATCGGAGGATGCTGAATTTAGCTCAATACACGCTTGGATCTTTTTTTCCTTTGTTTGTCTTGAAGATGGAATTGGCTCGAATTAGTCTCCAAATGCACATCCATGGAGATCACGGCTGTCATTTTTCGGGTCCTTCTTGGTGCCATTTTTTCAACCCGAGGAGGCCACGAAAGGCTTCTGGCGGTTCTTTGGCAAAGCGGTCGAGAGGCCTTAGACATCTAAATCCAAATAATTATATGGGAATAAGTTAAAACGAAATTGAGGATCAAAACTTAATGTATGAATGCACAAAAAACAGAATGCAAATGCATGCGTAATCGATGAAATACGGATGCGTGTCGGCTAATTGCTTGAGAAAGTGGATACTTGGAGCAAGAATTGGCGACCTTGAAGATCAAGCGGGGAAATGGTGCCCACGGTTTTGATTGTGGGAAACATTTGGGGAGTTTTTTTTTGGTGAAAATTAAGGCTAATTGTTTGGTTAGTGGGCAATGAAAACGCCCCCTAACTTGTTTGTTGAGGCGAATCATCTCTCAAGGTGAGAGTTGGGTTTTCCCACTCTCACCCATCTCTCCATCTCTCCCCATCTCTCATCTCGTATTCTCTCGTATTGTCTCTTGTCATCTCTAAATCGGCATGTGGCCTCTCTCTCTCTCTCTCTCTCTCTCTCTCTCTCTCTCTCTCTCTCTCTCTCTCTCTCTCTCTCTCTCTCTCTCTCTCTCTCTCTCTCTCTCTCTCTCTCTTGCGTCGGCCACATGCTCCAAAATTTTTTATCTCTCGTGCTATACGACGAGAGATAAAAAATATACGTATTTGGGGAGAGAAAAACGAGAGATAATAATTTCTCGTGTGCTAACCCCCCTAGTTAGCAACAAAATAACGCAAAAAAAATCTCGAACATTTTCCGGGGACTTTTTCCCTCTGTTTTTTCTCACGCCCCTGTTTCTTATCACGCCTCTGTTTTGATGCAGATGCTTCCATGGCC
Source organism: Isoetes taiwanensis (assembly GCA_021234155.1). Taxonomy (NCBI): domain Eukaryota; kingdom Viridiplantae; phylum Streptophyta; class Lycopodiopsida; order Isoetales; family Isoetaceae; genus Isoetes; species Isoetes taiwanensis. The sequence goes on along the minus strand of JAJEKV010000008.1, from coordinate 14,925,013 downwards.
GATGCAGATACTTCCATGGTCGCTTCAAAGTCGCAAATGGCTTCATCATGGTCGCTTGCCTCAATGCTTCAAGGCTTGAACCTAGAAATCGACGGATCAAGCAGATTCAGGACTGTTCAAGCAGATTCGGGTCTGCTCAAGCGAATTTGGGACTGCTCAAGCGAATTCAGGACGGCTTTACTGCAACAACACTGAATTATCCTCTGAATCACATGTAGAAAACTCTGAAATCGGCTACTGCTGAGTAACATTGTTTATTCGTCCACATTTGCAGATGCATGGTTACAGATAGGGCTATGGCGGATTATGCCAATGGGTATGACAGATATCAAGAACATAAGAACATAAGAATGGGCATCGGATTCTGACAGCCGAAAATAAGAACATAAGAATGGTCATAGGGTATGCAAAACAGAGATTTGAGGCCGGATTCATGGATTTATTGAACTGATTGATGCCGGTTCTTCTGTAATAAGATGCATGTGCTGCAAAATAGATAGTATTCTAATCTTTTGATGCTTCGCTGCTGTGTAACAGAGGCCAAAAAAGAGAATATGAGACATTCACAGCCAAGCCCCAAACCGGCTGTGTTTGGGAGATCCTATGAGCTATTCAAGCTATTTTTCTTCCGAAAATCTTTTATTGTCTCTATTCAAGCTCTTTTTCCATTCGAGTTCTTTTTCTTCTCTGTCCTCTTTTGCTCAAACTACTCGAGCTATTTATTCTGTTAGGCATATGATTCCTATTGCAACAGAAGACCCGTAGAGAGAATCCACAAGATTTCGAGAAATAAAGGTTGTGAAATTGCTGCCTATCATAGGGTGTCATCGAAATGGGAAATAGATTCGAAATGAGCTTCAAATCTAAGCGATGGAGCTGGAGTTACATCTACTCACACCCAAGAACAGAGCACTGAGTGCCAAAAAGGGCCCCTCATTGCCGGAAACATGAATGGGTTATCCAAAAATAAAAAATTCGGACGCCTTCCCTTAACGGCGATAGGAAATGAAAACGCCCCTAACAATAGTTAGGGGCAAATTGTCTCTCACAGGGAGAGTCCAAATTTTGACTCTCCCTTCATCTCTCGCCATCTCCCATCTCTCAAATTGTCTCTCAACCCCCATGTGGCCAATGCATCTCTCTCTCTCTCTCTCTCTCTCTCTCTCTCTCTCTCTCTCTCTCTCTCTCTCTCTCTCTCTCTCTCTCTCTCTCTCTCTCTCTTGAGAAAGCATAGCATAGGAATTTGCCACCGCCAGGGTGATGTGCTGGAATATTAATACTCTGACACAGGAAAAGATAACTACTATGAGTAGTATACTTGCAAATATAGATATTGTTTTCTTTATTGAGACAGGTGAGCATGAGGAATCTGGTCTGCCTGAAATTAATGGTTTTAAGATGATGCATTCTGTTTGGTCCCCAAAAGGATGGAGATACAAGAGTTACGGTGGCATTGCATGCTTTGTTAGGCATGAATTTGTGCATTTAGTTACAGTTCTTTTTCCAAAAGCAACTCTGCAGTGCATTTGGATTAGTGTGCCAGGGCAATTTGGCAACGTATATATTGCTGGATGTTATTATCCACCGCGAGGGTCTCCGGTATATAATTCAGGTGAAGTGGATAGAGATGATCCTTTTGCGTAGTTGGAGCAGGATGTTGTTTCCTTTTGTGATACAGGGGTGGTTTTATTGATGGGAGATTTCAATGGACGAACTTCACAGAGGCAGGCTGCCATGGTAAGTATGGAGGGAGAGCCAGAGTGGGTAGAAATGCTAGATGACACTGAATTGGCAGAAATTGGTTGGAGCAGAAAATCAGATGACAAAATTCGGTGGCCTTCCCCTCATGGGAATCATGTTCTAACATTTTGTAGCGGGTTAAACCTGGTTATTTATAATGGCATTGACAGGTTTCCAGGATCAGGAGCACTTACATGCAGAGGGGCAAGTGTAGTGGATTATGTCTTAGCTAAACCCTCTTTTGTTCATCAAGTTGTAAATTTTGCTATTGGGAAAGATAATATTGAATCAGATCATGAGCCTCTTTTTCTTGACCTTTGCATTGCTGGCTTGCCTAAGCATAAGGTTGTGTCACAAACACTCCTTAAACCTATTATGAGGTATGATAAATCTGATATGTACAAAGCTTGTTGTGAGAAAAATGCCTCTACTATCACATGGCCAACTAATGCGACAGAACTTAGTCATGTCCTTACTCAGATGGTTCTTGAATCTTCTAATACATGTTTTGTGTCGCACAGGCAGAGAATGGGGCTGCCTTGCAATGGTTGGTTTGACTATGAATGCAGGATGCAAAGAAGACAATTTAAATTAGCAAAGGGGGATGCGAAGGCCTTGGCAAGAAGGGAGTACATCAGAATGGTTAAGAGGAAGAAACAGGCTTATTTGCGTAAGAAACATGAGCAGATGGTCACAGAATTATTGGCATATCCGAAGAAGTTTTGGAATAGATTGAAACCTTCCCAAAAACCGAGTACAATGGTAGAGGTTGGTGCTTTAATGAATCATATTAAACATCTCTATCATGTGCCAGGTGTGGACACAAAAATGGATGGGGCATATGAGGAGGGCTTCTGTTTCTCTTTGGAGGGCGTGCGAGGATGGGCTCCAAAGATTATCCAATGGTAAGGGCAGATTCAGGAAGGGCTTATGGCTGAAATGTTTAAATGGGCGGGGTGATAGTGTGGTAGAAGTTTTGGTAAAGTTGTGCAATCTTTGTCTTGTTTGAAGGCTTCCCACACACATGGCAAGTGAATAGGGTGGTCCCTCTTCATAAAGGCGGTGATGAGTCCGATCCAAATAACTACCGTATGATTATGATATGTAGTTTTATGCCAAGCTTTTTGCTAACATCTTTGAACGCTAAAATAAGCACATGGTTAGGAGGTTCATAATGTGAGAACAACAGGGCAAATTTGGTTTTTAGGGCGAGGAGGTCTACAATGAGATCATTTGGTTACCATGAGAGCCATGATGGATTCAGTGGTTGGTAAGAAGAAACCTTTATATGCATTGTTTATTGATTTCTCTAAAGCTTTTGATATGGTTGGAAGAGGACATTTGTGGGATAGAATGTCAGCTCTTGGTGTGCCTTTGTTGAGTATATCTGTCACGGTGGCCAAACTTTATGATAAAGTATTGGTTCAGCTTTCTTTCCCATACACCAGTGATGAGATGTTGAAAGCAATATGGGGGTTAAGCAGGGCTGCCCACTATCGCCCACACTTTTTGGTTTGTTCATAGACCAACTGGAGGATTGGATCTGTCAAAATGGTGGTGATGGGACGCCTCTATATGGGTATGTTCTTCTGCTATTGTTGTATGCCGATGATGTTGTTCTATTATCTAGGAGTGTAGCGGGTCTACAAAAGCACTTGGATGCTCTTGAGGGATTTTGTGACACGAAAAGCATGCGGGTCAACATGGCTAAAACCAAGGTTGTAGTATTTGGAGCTACCAAGGTAGATCATGTAAAGGTATTTTACAACGGAGAGCCTGTTGACATTGTGGATAGTTATAAGTATCTTGGTCTAATTGTAGACAAAAGGAATATAGCGGTTGAGCAAAAAGCGGATGGTGGGCTTAAGGCTCTCTATGCCATGCACAGGTGTAGGAAAGCAGATATATGGGATTTCAACATGAAGAAGCAGTTATATATTGCTTTGGTGCAATCAGTAGTGCTATATGGATGTGAAGTATGGGGGCCAGGTTTGGCGTTGGATAGATGGAAGAAAATTGAAAAAATACAGAAAAGATTCTTTCGTGCTGAGCTTGGAACCAAGATGCAAACACCATATGATATGCTGTTAGTGGAATGTGGGATGCTCTCTTTGGAAGCGGAAGCACTTTGTAAGACTCTCCATTATGTGCATAAGGTGCTCTATGTCATGCCGAATGATAGTTTGCCAAGGTTGGCATTGGAGGAGACACGCACGAAAGGATGGTTTGCGGACATAGAGGGGTGGCTAGCCAGATGGGGGATGCATGTGGATGATTTGGAAAATTGTAAGGATAATATCGAGGTTGGGTTGTGGATAATGTAACCGGTGTGTCTTTGGAGAGAAGGTGCGGTTAAGAAGGAGTTCTACAGGGGTCCATATCAATCCCATGCTACAAGGGGCGATTACTTACGAACACATTTACATTAAACCTGAGACAAGCTATATGTAGGATGAGGTTAAGCTCACACAGGCTTGGGGTGGAGTTGGGGAGATGGAGTGATATTCCACATGAGCTTAGGTCGTGCAAGTTGTGTATTTGTAGGACTCTTGAGGATGAGGCACATGTGCTACTTCCTTTGTTCATCATATGCCACATTTGTGCTAAACATGGCATGAAAGCTTATACACTTGCTGAATTTTTTGACTACCCTGGGGGTGTGATTGGGGCGTATATACTTGCTGTTTTGGACCATAGAGAAAGATGCTTGAAAGCAATGGATGTAAAAGAGGAGGACGAGGAAGAGATTGAGGGGGTTAATGCATTATTATCTGATGATGCATTAGATGAACTTTTCTATAATTACTAATGTCACAGACGTAATAATACAATTTCATTTCATTTCATTTCTCTCTCTCTCTCTCTCTCTCTCTCTCTCTCTCTCTCTCTCTCTCTCTCTCTCTCTCTCTCTCTCTCTCTCTCTCTCTCTCTCTCTCTCTCGTCGCTTCTGGGTAGGCTCCAAAGTGTTCTTCTATTTGATGCGCCTATTTTCTCTTTCTGGTGTAGCTTTGTGGCTTCCAGAGGGCACTGTAGGGAAGACCCCTGTGGTCGGGCCTAGTGTATCTAATCGGATGTTGTTGTACAAGGACCTTTCCCTAGAATGGTTTTTGCATGTTTTTTCACTGATCTTGCTTGTTCCGTGCCCAAATCATCTGCTCTCTTGATAGAATGAGGTTTTTAGGGGTTGGCAAGGCGATTTGTTTGCACCGGATTAAACTGTTCAAGAAGTTGATTGCAAGTTCTATTCAAAGATCAGCATGCCAAAACACAGTCCCACGCTCAGTTCACCGCGTGGTTATCCTGGGCAAAAAACTGTGGTTAGCTCAGACAAAAGTGTGGTAAACTCGGACATAACAGTAGTTAACCCGGACATGTGTCCGGGTTTACCGCATCCCGGAGTAGATACACGGCGTTCCGAATGGATGTGGTTATTTTGAAATTCAAAAGGTTATGTAGGGCCGATTTATTGTCAAGTTCCTGCATGATCTATTCGTATTCGATCTAGATGTGGCTGCACTTGCATCAATCCTCCTTAGGGCGATCTCCTGCTTAATATCGATCAAAAAACTTCCACCAAGTTCTGGCATTCCATTCAAAAGTTATTCTCCAAAATTTAAAGTTGATTCTATCAATCCGGCACAAAATTTTGAATTCATCCTGAAATCTCCACGAATTCATTAAACCCAATACCAAGTTTCTCTGGATTTGGCACCAACACTAAAATAGAGACCAGGCTCTGAAGTTTGCATTTTGGATTTTACACAGGTGAAGGATCAAGCAAAATCGAATTGACTGATGATCAAGCAAAAATATGAAGATCAAGTAGGTTGTGCAAGCCGCATTCAAGCAGATAAGATCCGTCCTATGATAACGCCTCCCAGGCCCTTACCCCGCATAAGGGCCCACGGGCGCCCATTATCTCTTAACAAAATATATGTTCTTCAGATAAATTGTCCCATTTGCACCCTGTGTTGGCGTGAAGACTTAAAATGCCAATACAAGTTGCAGCTACTAAAGTGCTTGTTGGACAAATTTTAGCCTTAGAGCAGATCCCCATTAGTATCTCACTCGTGTTTGATACCTGCGCCATGTAGGCAATTACGGGGAGAGCAAATGCAAACCATTTCCATTTTCAATCGCTAACTTACCTTTTTTATTCCGGTGACAGAGCAGCAAACGCCCAAGAAGATTTGAGATAGCCGATTTGGATACGTAGGAGAACTGGAAGTCGGTTTGAATATGCCCTAAACGACAAACTCCATGGCAGACCTTATTGTTTCCAATTCCCTAACCAACTCAATTTTTCTTGCACTTTCTTCTTTCAAGAAATCCAATTTCTTCACCTCAGTGTCCCCAAATGTGCTTGCCATCTGTGATATTCCCATTGCAATGTCCTCATCTATCTGCAACCTGGACTTCTTTCTACTTGTATATTTTCCACAAACTCCAGGCTTGATCTAGGACTTGAAGAATCTGTCTGGTTTCCTGTTGGTGTCCTATTGCTTGGAATGTCTGGCATGGCTGGACTGCTCGGATTTCCCGTGTTTACATTATTATTTGAATTGGGTGGATCTTCAAAGTGGTCTTCAAATGCTACATCTGTTCCAACAGTTTCAAAGAATGTGTCATTCATGAATGATTCTAAGAAATTTGTATGCAAGTCTGCAGCCTCAAAAGCTTCATTCCCAAATTCGCCATCATCACCAACCCCTGGAATTGGATTATCTGAGGTCACACCATATTTCACCTCTTCCATTCTGTCATACCACTGCCAAGTTGATGGTTCAGAACCCGTGTGGCTACAAGCCTCCTTTTCATCTTTGAATTTAGCTTGGAGCTTATCCCATTTGTTCTTTAGTTGTCTCAGCTCCACTAAACCCCCAACTATAGGCTGCAATTTGATCATAATTTCCCTCCATTGTGTGTTAGAGAGGTTGAGAGTGCCATTGGTTACTAATTTCATCTCGTTAAGAGATTGAGGAAGGTGGAGACACCTTGATCTGTCCGTTGCACAGGAGACTTTCTATTCTTTGTGTCTATCAGTTTTGAATTTTCCTTCTCGTGCACAACAAGAGCCAAAGCAGATTCGGATTCAAAAGATTCACTCACAATATCAGAGGATGCCTGAATTTCGCTCAATACTCGTTTGGATCTTCTTTCCTTTGGCTGTCTTGGAGATGGAAATGGCTCGGAATTTGTCTCCAAATGCACATCCATGGAGATCTGGCCTGTCATTTTCCGGGTCCTTCTTGGTGCCATTTTTTCAACCCGAGGAGGCACGAAAGGCTTGCTGCTTGCTGGCAAAGCAGATTGAGAGGCCTTAGACATCTGAATCCAAATAATTGTAGGGGAATAAGGAAGGCTTGAAAACGAAATTGAGGTTCAAAACTTAATGTATGAATGCTAAAAAAACAGAATGCAAAAGGGTGCGAAATCTGACGAATACCTGGATCGTAATCGGCTAATTGCTTCGAGAAATTGGATACTTTTGCAAGAATTAGGTGGCCTTGAAGATCAAGAAGCAGGGGAAATGGCGCCCCTGGTTTTCGGTGTGGGAAACATTTCGGGCAGTTTTTTCAGGCAGCGAAAATTAAGCCTAATTGTGTGGTTAGTGGGCAATGAAAACGCCCTTAACGGCTGTTAGGGGCGAATCATCTCTCAAGGTGAGAGTTGGGTTTTCCCACTCTCACCCATGTCTCCCATCTCTCCCCCATCTCTCATCTCTCATCTCTCGTAATCTCTAAGTCAGCATGCGGCCAACGCATCTCTCTCTCTCCCTCTCTCCCTCCCTCCCTCTCGACGTAGCACTTGTCGCTTCTGGGTAGGCTCCAAAGTGTTCTTCTATTGGATGCGCCTATTTTCTCTTTCTGGTGTAGCTTTATGGCTTCCAGAGGGCACTGCGGGGAAGACCCCTGTGGTCGGGCCTAGTGTATCTAATCGGATGTTGTTGTACAAGGACCTTTCCCTAGAACGGTTTTTGCATGTTTTTTCACTGATCTTGCTTGTTCCGTGCTCAAATCATCTGCTCTCTTGATAGAATGAGGTTTTTAGGGGTTGGCAAGGCAATTTGTTTGCACCGGATTAAACTGTTCAAGAAGCTGATTGCAAGTTTTATTCAAAGATCAGCATGCCAAAACACAGTCCCACGCCCAGTTCACCGCGTGGTTATCCTGGCCAAAAAACTGTGGTTGGCTCAGACAAAAGTGTGGTAAACTCGGACATAACAGTAGTTAACCCGGCCATGTGTCCGGGTTTACCACATCCCGGAGTAGATACAAGGCGTTCCGAATGAATGTGGTTATTTAGAAATTCAAAAGGTTATGTAGGGCCGATTTATTGTCAAGTTCCTGCATGATCTATTCGTATTCGATCTAGATGTGGCTGCACTTGCATCAATCCTCCTTAGGGCGATCTCCTGCTTAATATCGATCAAAAAACTTCCACCAAGTTTTGGCATTCCATTCAAAAGGTAAAGGTCCTCCAAAATTTAAAGTTGATTCTATCAATCCGGCACAAAATTTTGAATTCATCCTGAAATGTCCACGAATTCATTAAACCCAACACCAAGTTTCTCTGGATTTGGCACCAACACTAAAATAGAGACCAGGCTCTGAAGTTTGCATTTTGGACTTTACACAGGTGAAGGATCAAGCAAAATCAAATTGACTGATGATCAAGCAAAAATATGAAGATCAAGTAGGCTGTGCAAGCCGCATTCAAGCAGATAAGATCCGTCCTATGATAACGCCTCCCATTAGCATCTCACTCGTGTTTGATACCTGCGCCATGCAGGCAATTACAGGCAGAGCAAATGCATACCATTTCCATTTTCAATCGCTAACTTACCTTTTTTATTCCGGTGACAGAGCAGCAAACGCCCAAGAAGATTTGAGATAGCCGATTTGGATACGTAGGAGAACTGGAAGTCGATTTGAATATGCCCTAAACGACAAACTCCATGGCAACTTCAGTTTTTCAGATGTAGTGTGTAGAGGAAAGACGGAACGTTTGTGAATGGATGACATGTGCAATCTGGTTCAAGATGGAAGCGAGGATTACAAAGGCAGAATGGCTGATAAACGCAAAACAGGAAGTTGGAAATCATGTTGGCCAATGCTTGGTGAAGCCCAAAACAGAATCCTCAACGTTTCTTTCAAATAAAAAACTTACTGACCATATATTTTATTGTTTACATTCATTTTATGATTTGAAGCATACAGCATAGCAGACACTGTGATTCTCAATGCCATAGTCACCAATATCATCACTTACATGACCACAATATTACACAGAAATGTTGCCACAGCTGCCAGCTGATGTCAACAACTTACAAGGCACAACATTTGTCATGAGTTTTTTGGGAGCATTCATTTCTGATACGTACTTGGGCCGCTACAAGACCATCTCTCTTGCCTTTGCAGTTTATTTCTGTGTAAGCACCATCATATATCATGCTCTTTTGCACATTTGCCATGTTAATTTCTTTAATCACTTAGCATGTCCTTCTGCGTATCACAGGGCATAATCTTGTTGACCGTCTCTGTTTCTGTCAAATCCCTCAGACCTTTGCCATGCCAGAATGGAGCTTGTCCACAGGCAAGCTCACTCCAGCTGGGTGTTTTTTTCCTTGCATTGTATGTGTTTGCCCTTGGCTTTGGAAGCTTGAAATCTTGCATCATATCTTTTGGAGCTGATCAGTTTGAGGAAGAGGATATGAAGGAGAAGAGGGGCATGGTTTCCTTCTTCAATTGGAATTACTGGTGCATTAATTTAGGAGGAATGTTATCTGTTACTGGTATTGTATATATTGAAGATAGTTTAAGTTGGGGATGGGGGATTGGGATTTGCTTGTTCTTTCTAGCACTTGCAATGTGCATGTTCTTTAGCATGAATATGTAGCATAATAACAGGGGGCTTTCTTTGTGTTTTTGTACGCTTTTCACGAAGGTTTTCCTATGATTTCGTGATGTATTCAAATGGATGTACTAATGCGTACATCTAGAGTGCACCATTTCTGAGCCATTGATTTTAGCCTTTTTTTTTTCAATGGTCAACAACCAATGGCTCACAACAAAAGCCCTTTTTTTGTGCGTGTGGTGCATAATGGTCAACAACCAATGGCTCACAACAAAAGCCCTCTTTTTGTCTGTGTGGTGCAAAATGGGCACGTGAAGGGCTTGAAGGGCGCATGTAGTACAGTTTCCTCGCCGCCAACACATTTCTTACCATAACTTTTGATCAGAGCTCTGTTTCAGATGATTTTTATTGCGTTGGAAAGCTCTCTCCGAGATCTTTTTGATAGTGTATAATATGGATATGTTTGGTTAAGTTATCTATGCTAAAACAGCAATTTTTCGGCATTCAGATTAAGATCAAGATTACTTGCTGCTGAGCGACATTCAATGGGCATATTAGGCATATCGCCAATAAGGGCAAGCAAAAGACGGCTCATCTCCTCTATGAGCTGGCCGAGTATTGTCAGGGTCAGAACGATTTCATCGATTATTCTCGACCCGTCTATGTGCCAGAGATCCACCAACTGCTCAACTATCAGCCTCTTGATGTTGAGCCTATCAGCACACTCTTATCCTTACGCCAGTTAATGATTCAGGGTACTCCGTCCGCAGTTCCTGAATCGGCTTTCCATGCCACGGGGCCACATGTGCCCAACATCAACGATGTCGTCGTCAAGATCGAAGACGACCTAACTATGGAGGATCTATGTGATGAAGGCCAGTATGCTCAGGAGGAGAAAGATTTTGCCATGGAAGAGGAACTGCCCCAGAACTTGGAGTCTGAATTGGCTTCTTCAACCCATCCGACGGTTCAGGGGTTGAAATGCCATATTACCCGGTTCTTCTTGTCGGCTTTTACAAGCAGACAAGTTCTCTTCTTTGCTAAAGCAATTGCACCTGAAGCAGAGGCGGCTGTTTGGGCACTTGGGCACTCTCTACGACCGCCGGCCATAAGAAGTTGCCCACTAACCTTGAGCAGATCGTCCTGGTAAATCGTGATCTAGCTATTGCAGTATTTGACCACGATATTGGTTCTTGGATGAACATGATTCTGCTGGTTGCAGCGCCATTGGCTACAAATGTTCCTCCAGAGATAGCTTCATCAGCTGCCTCATCAGTTAATCCTAGTGTGTTACTCCTGCAACACCGGCCAGAGCCTGAGTTTGACACCCAAGCCCAAGATGACAAAGGGCCGACTTCTTAGTTCTAGATCTTATCAGACGAATGCATCCAATTTTAAGTAATTTTGATTGGCATTACCTTTAATGGGCCAACACATAATCTATGTATTATTCTCTTATATATATTCAGGGATATATATTCAGGATATCTCCTTATATTTCCTTGTACTGTTGAAAACCATTGAATTGTCTTTTCCCTTCGACGCTTAATTCTCTTCCTTTAAGTTGGAGTATAAGAAAATTGTTCAATGTATATATATTTATTCCTGTCGTCTTGCAGACGAGACACTCGAAGAATATGAGGACAGAATTACCGACCTTATACGAAGGGATGATCCAGGGCCTCCCGAACAAGATTACGGCCAAAGATATGGGGAGTACCCAGAACGAGACGGTGATTATGAGATGGAGGAACCCGCAGAGCCAGAAGAGCCTTATGATCCAGCCAAGGGAATGGAGGTAGTTAACATTCTCAGAGAACGGGCCTTTGACGACCTGAAGCAGACCCTTCGCCGCACATGGGACTATTGGGATATGTCCAGGCACGAAGCTTTCGAGGATGCCAACGACCACTTGTTGCAAATCTTCTATGCCCTAAGGAGGCTCTTTAACCTCCTCATCGTTAGCCCCACCCTGGACTACCAACCTGTAATCGTTCAGGCCTGGGCTCACTACAAGTTAGTGAGAGCTGTACGCGAGAGCGTTCGCTACCTATCTTGTACCCTTTTGCACAGCCCTAGGTCCGGACCCTTCAGTTTTGTTGTGCTATATTTCAGTGTGACTAAAGAAGTACCTAATGTCTAAAAATCCACCTGTGTATTATATAACTTTAAGTTGATAACTACCTTCAGTGTGAAGTTCTTCAATGTAACAGTTGTTTTGACTTATAATCAAAATCTTTTCTCTTGTCCTTTCTTATTTACTCTTACTTCAGTACTACCCAAAATGATCTTGTTGTAAGACTTGATGTCGTTGAAATTCTGCTTATATCTTTTTATGCTCAATATAGACGGTGCACGCAACGCCGCCTGGCAGACACCCTCGAATGCCAGTAGGTTAACCCCTGAACAGGAACTTATGTTGATGAAGAGGCAACTAGTTGAGTTGCAGACTTATGTACTAAATGTCAACCCACCGCAGCATGTCCAGGAGGATGGACCGGAGTTACCTCCGTTACCGCCAAGTCCCCCACCACAGCAGCCTTCTGCACCTGAATCCAGTCCTGCACCCGTACCGAGGAGGCACCATTCCAAACGTCATCGAGGTTCCTCTAGGGACAGTGCCACCTCCTCCCAGTCAGCAACTTCTGAGTCTTCTGAGTCGTCTATGTCATCCGGTGGCCATGCTCATCGCAGGGACAAGGAGTACCGTAAAACGGTTGACACAGCCATAACCAGTATATGGAAAAATAGGAAATTGGCCCAATTTGATGGCAAATCTAGAGGTGGGCTGAATGCAGAGTCCTGGCTCGACGAGATGAAGGAGTTTGGGAAATCCTACGGCATGACAGAGAAGGATACAGGAAAGGTTGCCACCACAAACCTTACAGGAGCTGCCCGTATTTGGTGGAAGGGCTATGCCAGAGCTAAGCATCTGGACAGAAGCAGGTGCAAGTTCAAAAAGTTTGCCAAGGCTTTTAAGTCGCATTATGTGCCTCGTGCGCACAAATGCCAACAAATCCAGACCTTCTACAGGTTAGAGCAGAAGGGTATGTCAGTTCAGGCCTACACTGATGAATTCATGCGCCTGAGGCTGTACGTACCCGGGATGAATGAAAAAAGGGCGGTGGAGGGCTACATTGAAGGGTTGGCCCCATCAATTAAACGAATGGTTAAGGCCATAGACCCGAAATCAGTTGCAGAAGCTGAGGCTAAAGCATTAAGCCTCGAGGAGGACATACCAAGGAACCACTATCCGCGTCCTGCTCCTTACTCGCAGCCACGCCCCTCCACACCTTACAAACCCCGCTCACCAAGTCCGGGACCCTCTCAACACAACTCTTACGGCCGCCAGGAAAAGAAAGTCACCTTCAACATGCCCGACAAACCGAATAATGCTCCGTGAGGAAGTTAGGAATCTCTACAATCTATTCCCAAAGAGGCCGAGATGGAGTTCTGTGAAGATAAGGCATATTACTGGTGTATGCGACCGAGCTACATACTTGAAATTATATGTCACACAAAGGCGCCCGGTTGTGTAGTAGATCGATTGGAAGCGATCTGGAATTACACTACACCATCGAGGAAGGCTCCGAGTACATTCCGCGATTGAGGTCCCATATCCTTGCGACCATTAGAAGCCGTAATCTTTGGCGACTATACATTATTTCCACCATAGGCCAAATGAGCCGATTAAGCCTTTCATAATTTTGTGTGGATCTGGGTAGTACACATAATTTTTGCTTCTCCTAGAATGGCCCGAGGAGTAATTACCCGGCAAACTTTTGAGATCCAGCCGAGCACGTCACCTTAGCCCGATGGTAAGAGTCGGATACACTCATGGTAAATTAGCATTACGGCAGAATCACGGTTAGGGTGCAGGATGCTTTGGGAGCGGAAATAATGGATGACCAGCGAATATGATCTTATTGTTGCGTGGAATTTTGGCATGGTAAAGAAACCAATTATAGGCTACTTGAGAAGCGAGAGTTACCTTCTATCTGACTAATGGAACCATTGTTCATAAAATATGACTCCTTAAACCCTGTACCTGATCTATTATCCATCAAGCGTTCGCGATAAAGCTATACACAAGGATAAAGCTCCTCGTCATCGGGCTTGCATCATTGAGTCGGATGCTAAGCGGAAGCAAATCATGGACACCTTGCCGAGGAGAGTTGCTAGTCTTCTCTCAGAGAGTTTACCGATCTTTTTCGACGGCGAGATCGGGGAGGCTTCCTCCTTTTAAGAGGTAGAATGTGAGATAAACTCTAGAACCCGGAGTACTAAACTGCAGTAAAGGCCCCGTCACCGCATAAGAGTCCTCGAGTTAAGCGAGGCTTAAAAAGCAACGAGGGAGTTGCTAAACCTAGGTTTCATTGACCTAGTGTCGTCTTTAGCTCCTATCCTTTTGTTAAGAAAAGGATGGCTCCTTGAAAGGATATTAATGACCGGTTATAGAAGGCGGCTTCGATAAGCATACCATCAAGAATGTCCGCTTACTGGGCGAGATGATCTAATGGACCCGGTGATTGCAAGGAATGGATATTTTTGAAGATTGATTCACCTTTCAGGATATCATCGAGATAAGGATTAAGAGGAGGACTACATCCATCATCTACTTTTAAGCACTAGATATGGGCATTATGAGTTCCAGGTTATGCCTTTGGATTAACCGCTAATGCCCATGACTTTCATCGGTTAATGAATGATAAATATTTAAGCAATACTGGATGATTTGTTGTTATTTTTTTGACGACATTCTCTCATCTATAGTAAAACTCTAGAGGGCATAGGACCATCTTCTTGGCCTACAAAGCTCGGGGCGTCATCGGCTCTTTTATAGTTCTCTAAATAGGATTTACCCACCCCAAGGTGGATTATTTAGAACATATCATTTGTGAGGAGGAATTGCCTCTGAATCGGCCAAAGATGAAGCGATAGGGATTGGCCGTTCGGAAATGATATTTCCGGTCAGAAGTTTCTTGGAATTTAGCGAGGATATTATCAATTAGGTTAAGGATTTTGCAGCGATTGCGCTGCCTCTTAGATCTCACAAAACACGAAGGTGAAAGTTGGATGGAACATTGGAAAGCAAAGGTCGGTGGCTTCCAGAAGCTCAAGATGCTTTCACGTCACCCTGATCCTCCCATTGCCCAGATCTGAAAAGGATAAAGCTGAGTGGCAGCGGATACCCGTTAAGATTACTTTCTGGGTGGAATCTATCGCGGGAGAGGGAGGGGTTATTACTTTTATGATTCAAAGAAATAGATGGGGCGAATAGCGATACCTATCCCCATGATAAATTGTTAGCGGTTATTAAGGCTCTGCGTATTTGGAACACTACGTTAACTAGCGGTAGAAGATTTGCGGTTGGATCACCGGTTCGTCCGAGTCGTTATTTATCCACCGATAAATCTCAATGCGGAAGATGGATGGAATTTAAGGAGGAATATGACTTGAGGGTAATGTATAGGCTTTGAAGGCCTGATGATTTAACGGATGCGTTGTCGCGCCATCGCTGATAAGCAGGAACCATTGTAACGCAATTTCCACACTCCTTCAGAGTGAGTTTGGAAAACAATCGGACGAACCTTAGCCCTGCAACAAAGAGAATGGACGTTTTAAGCTGACGTGGGCTTAAAGCATCTGTCGCGAAACTGGTAACGTCACCATCGGCGTCAATCGCAGAAGCGCGTCAGCGTATGATTAACGTCATATCACGGCGATAGTCGTCGACAAAATTGTGTCGCGGTCTGTCATGCACCAGTGGAAGCGCTTAGCGGTGGGCAACCAGGTATCCGCCAGTGGGCAACTACGGCAATCGTATCACGTCGTTAGCAACCCATCTGGCGAAATGTCTCGCCAGTGGGCTTAAAGAGCGCTACAATTAGACGACGGTGTCTGCGCCGGTGGATGTTTACGGCGTAACAGCGTCGCGGCATCTGGCATCGTATATCTCAAACGTGCTAATGTGGCGGTAATGTAAGTATATGACCGCGTCGTCATTATATATGGCGTATGTAGGCATTATATTGACCGCACGTCGATGCGATATGTGGCGTATATGACGCGTCGGTATGTATGTCAATGGCCATTATATGACCGCGTCGATGCGGTATATGTAGCGTAGGTAGTCGCGTATGGCCGTGTATTTTTATATCACAGTTAATGGTTTTAGGTTACACGGAAATTCAATGGTATCACGATTGATACGTCTAAAAAAGACTCGGCTTGACCGACCTACTTGACTTCATTTAAAGCGTGTTACAACGCATGCATCATCGATGATATCTTCTGGCTATAAATTATTCATTATAAAGTAGGCGTTACCGTGTCAAATCTAGTTGTTCCGAAGTTTCAGTCGCCGGAAATTAGCGACAGCCAAAACTGTTGATCAATTTGTTCTTGAGAGGAAAGAGCGGAGATAAAAGCCTTAAAATTGTGCAAGAACACAAGAAAATCCCCACACTTTTACGCACATTAAATGGAAGCATTATAGTGTTTAATGCTGACTGCGGTAAAGCGGTCCGGCGATCTAATAGGTTCACTGGAGTTTTGATAAAGCGAATTAGAACTTATGGCGTTGATTACGAACATCCAGAGCAAAGAGTTTATTAGATTGATGATTGATGCAGTCCCATATCGATGTGACTGTCGGTCTTACGGAAGTAATCTTAATACCAGATGTGAAAAGAAGAATAGTCATTTAAGCAGCTGATAGGTTTCGCGATGTATTCTATACTGCATCTAGACTCTTGAAGCAGTAGCGGAGGAAAAATGGTTTTTAGGGGGCTTTGAAAAGGCAAAGGCTTGAAAAGAAATGATACATGCAGAGCTACATCAATGCGACGGAAACCCAGAAGCATGTGAATCGTCAATACCCGGGGAAAAGGTTATGATCTAAAATCTCATCTTTGGGTATCTGAAGTAATTCTGGCACTATGGAAGTTGAAAGATCAACTGATCAAAGGTTGGAATCGGTGACGAAGTGCTTGAACTACAGCACACAACGTCACGGATGATTTTGTATTATATGATGGTGGAGGAATTTAGTTTCAATTACACAAGTTCCATATGAAGAAAACCCATTGATGAGGATTTTTGTAGGGAATACTATGTGGCCACGGTGATGGCCTTGTTTGGAATCCATACGTGGAAAGTGGAATTGGAACATGACTCACTATGCAAATTAAAGGTATATCTAAAGCTGCCGGTATTACCCTTCGGAAGTCTTCAAAGAGCATGTCGCTGATTGCAAGAAATGATAGCTGACACGGAGCCAGGGATCCGGTTGAGGCTTACTTGGGCATCGGTAAAGGGTTCTTAGCCTCACCGAACATACGATCTTAAACCAGACATATAATACGCTCCTACGTACCAAAATCGGATCCTTTAGTGCGGTTTTAAACGCCATGCTGTTGATTGTTTTAAACTTCATGACTCGCGAACTTATTCGGGTTGAAATCAAGATTTTTATGGAGTTCTTTATGCGGTGTAGTGATAAGCGGTCACAACATGCAGTGACGAAATCGTAAGCTTTTTGAAAATCTCTTAAGCTGTCTTTTAATTTCTTCGTCATTATAGCCGCATTCACGAGGTTGTAGGAAATTTGCATTGCCTTCTTGGACAAGCGTTGTTCGCCGAAAATCAAAGAGGAGAACAGAGTTAGTTGAACCAAAATATTTTAGTGGTCATCTAGCAAAATGCTGGGGAAGAAAATAAGGTGTATTCTCACTTAACATTCATTACAGAACTTTCTACAACGATAGGAATTTTCTAGAAAGTTCGCCAGGCTCACCCAAGATTCTATGTATATTTTAAAACTTTTAAAACTTTCTGGGGAACGTTCTGGGAACTTTTCATTATATGGCATTATGTGACATTATGTGTAGTAGAAGATGGCATGTTCGAAGAGCCTCATCTTCATTGTGCCCATAAGCCCCAATGACACATGAACTTTTTAGTGTAGACATTTCTAATGGATTGAGCTTCATCGGAATGGTCTAAACCACTAATGTTCGGCCGTGTGCTTGTAACGAGAGTTTGCTTCTTTCATCTCCGGATGGCTTTGCTGCGTAATTGAGACAAATGGTTCATATGTAGTAAAGCCTGATATTAGGTAGCTTACGAAATTCAACCCTGATTTATTCTTCTCGTCCTGCATGGTGTATGTACCACCGGATAACGGCCGGATGAGTACTTCCATTTTCCTTCAATTCATGTTCCACCATTGTTTTAAAGCGTTTAGGACAAACAATCAAGGTGCAAACAATGGGTTGGCAAAAGGTATAGAAATGATGCAGCGTCATCTTTTAAAGAGAGCTTGGATTCCGCGTTTGATCTTGGAGCCATCGCGTTAAAGATTCGACCTAGAGGATATTAGTCGCTAGACACTCCACCGAGATATATTTTACTTGGTGGATCATGATTGACTCTCAAGATGGTGTGAATTGGTTAGATAAGAAGAAGGTCCTTGAAGGCGGCATTTCATTTTAGATTAGCTTGTGCAATAGGTGACGTGGGTTGATAAAGCCCGGTCTGGTGGATTTTGGTATTTCGTCATTCAAAATCATGGCTTCATTTTGCCTTCTTGTTGATAGGTGTGGAGGAAAAAAAGATGAAAATCAATGCATGTGGGGAAATTTGAATCTTATTATTAGGATGGTTCAAAGATTTATGTCTTCATAAAGAATTTGGAGCGATTTGTCAAGGCAAAAGAATTTCACGAGTGAATGATGTGGTTTGGTTTGGAGATGCCAAAGGAAGTAAAATTTATATTTGTGAAAGGGATCATATTTGGTCTTTGAAATCGGTGTTGATCTGGGGATGCCAGCGGCCGGACACCGAAGGATTTGCTGGTGTTTAGATTGATATTTGGTATTAGAAGCAACCCGATTCACGTCTTGATACTATGCTTATAATATGAGTAGTTTGAGCTTCCGGATTGGCTCGTTTGATTTGATCGGTACTGGGCTCTGATTTTGTATCGGTTGATCGAATTTTTGAGAGCCTTGTGTATATAAGCATGATGTAAGAATACCGGCGGATATGTGATGTAGTGTAGATTGCAGAGGAAACAGTTTTCAAAATGGAATTTGAAAGTCCATCGCCAAGAAGGTAGTCGATGGGAGATGGATCATCAAGAAGATGAATGCCGCGATGAACCAAGGATGTATGATAGTATTTGCTTGTTTTTAATTTATATAGGCCTATTTGTGCTATGGGTATTTTGAGCGGATGAATTGAAGTGATGGACATGGGTTGGAGATGGTTGATCAGGTATGACTCATGTAATTTGGCTACGGACGATCCAGAGAAAGAGAAAAAGAAGAATTAGAAATGACTGCAGTTTACCCCTAAAGAAATTTCTAGCGAGAGAGGATTGGTGATCCAAAGATGGGACTCCCATATCCATCGGTCCGACATCTTTAGAAACTTGACAGAATACCAATCACGAATAGAGACGGTATCGGCGCATAGTGGGGAGCTGCTTCCACGGCGACTCGCTTACCAAATCAAAGGCATTAATGTCCCACATGTGTCCAGCGTCGATCAAAATTTACTTCGCCGCCAGCCCACATGCGTCAGCCGGAAATGTCGAGGCAAATGTCGGACCATCGCATAATTTGCGTTCCCCGTGATGCTGACTAATCAAGCTATGTTCAGAAGTGTTTTGGAAAAATGCAGGATTTTTTAGGTTGTTACACAAAACTTGCTTTCCGGATTTTAGGTTGCTTTCGGGCTTGACATGGGGTATACATAAATTTAAAGTAGCCAGAGCAAATGTCGACAAATTAATAGGGCGTAAGCATGCGGCGTCATGTGACGTCTGAGGAGAACTTCAAAGACACCGCGTCGTCGCGTGCTAAGCCGCGTGTCTTTGCCCGGTGCATGGTATTTCGGATTTTTATTGGCCAGATTGACCTTTATAGCGTCGCTGACGTGGTCACCTACGGCGTATGACCTGCATGCATTACTTGCGGGTATCTTGCCGAGTAAGTAGGTGACTGGCATGTGGCCAGTTGACCTCACGTCGCCCGGCGGCGATCCGTCGCTATCACGGCGTTACCGATTTCTATATAAACAACTTTTTTCTCGGCATTCATTGTTGTACTATTTTGACTCCTCTTCATTTGTATGCTGGTGATGCTCTTTTTTAACCATATCTCTTATACTTGTTCTTCATGGATAAAAGCCATGGTCATACGGCGATGATGCGGCAGCACCAGGAGATGGCGGAGGCAATTGATGTTGTCTTACCACCACCGGGGAGGTTTGGATATCAGAGCCGTCACGTAAGTTCTGCGATTCTTGTATTTAGTAGCCCTGAACGTATGCATAAACCCTAGGAAAGGGCGTGTCGCTACGAAGTAATGCATAGCAGTGTTTTTTGGTCAGGAACCGCGATGCGCCTCCACCTTGAAATTGGAGAGGGATTGATGTCATGACCCAAAACTCACCCTTCATACCTAAGTACAATCCATGGGTTCACAAATTGAGGTGTCGCGTCGAAGTCAAGGGATCGTATCAATGAGCTTCACCTTGAGTGGAGGGACTCTATGTATCGGAGGCTGGCGGCGTCATCCAAAGATCTTTATTGAAATTGAAACTTATAGGGTATTACTGGAAGGGCATGGGCCCCAGGCTTCACCTTAGTGGAGAGGACTCGCGATGTCCGATTAGTCATCCATTAGAGTTTAAGGTTTAGGGTTTAGGGTTTGGGTTTAGGAGTTTAGGGTTTATACTGCCATATATTGTATCTATCCGCAGTAGTTCAGAAAACTGGTAATGCGGTATATAAATTACTTACCTTTTAGCCAATTGGCGGAGGGACAAAATAGTTCGCGATTGTAAAAGATGTATTATGAAATTTGAAAGAACTGACTTAGAGCGGTTCATTTGAAGACCATCGATAAGATTTGGTATTTGAACAACCACGAGATCGATGCTTTCGTCATGGATGTCAGTTGAGGGTAGCCACAATTATTAGTAACTTTTAAGAGTATCTCTCCCAATTCAAATTATATATTCAAGATGTTTATGATGTCCGTAATATGTAGAGTAGATGATCGTGATGTCTCCTCAAAACTAGATGTGGATTTTTGGTTTAATGTTGTCATAGAGGAGCGTATAGGCGAAGAAAGCGATTATTTAGATTCATCAATAATGAAAGCGGATGGGTGCGCTCAGCGGCGAGGATGTTCCCACTGGTGAAAGAACGAGGCTACAATCGTAAAGAACATTACGTAATGTCGGCACATTTTCAAGCGAAAACAGCCCCTCCGCTGCCGGCGTAAATTCTGAAAAATTACCGAAGATTAGTCCCGGAGCCATTTGTTGAGCCGCATGAGACTTGTTTGAAGCATTGGCGATAATTTCCACTATCCCTATGGATCAAGAGATTTGCTTATTGGGGAAGAAGATGCATCATTATCTTGGTGCATTTTATCGAAGATTCGAAGCCTTGTACATCTCCGTACTTGATATAGAAGTGGAAGCGAGATGCCCACATTCCGATGTCGCCATATCACGAGGTCGATACGATTGGAAAGCAGCGGAAACTTTGACTAAATATGCTTGGTATGAGGATTTATGGAATGAATTCCAATCTTTGCGTCGATAAATTTGTGGGGGCATGTGATGAGGAGTTGAAGTTTATTGATGGTGGCCGGGTTCTTGCTTAATATTAGGGTTCATCAGCGGTTCTAGTGATGGCGAGTGTTGATGCAATTGTGAATTTTAGAGGAAATTAATCCAAAGAGGAGAAGATTTTTTACAAGATCTCATTAAGCGGAATATATCAATAGTGTGTGCTGATAAAAGCATAAACATTGGAGATGAGTTATTTATCAACTATCGCTATGATAGACCTCTCCCGACTGAGATGGAACAATGATATTGTTGTACTAAAAAGGAATAAAGGGTTTTTTAATATGTTTTTGTCGTTAAGTGAGTCACAACCCTACAAATGATTTGTGTCTTATTTTATACTTATACATTATTTGACATGATGGATTATCAGTTACTCTGTTTGTGAACTCATTGAAGCCGATTCTCCATCGTCCATTCAGTTCCTAAATTCAGGCAAGAACCTATGATGCGTGAATTTCGAAGCTGACCAATATGAAGATATTGCGTCACGATCGATATGAAAGGATGAAACTATTGGCCGAACCAGGAAGCCGAAGTCTTTTAGAGTGACGTAGATGATCTTTCGATGTGTTACGCTCTTCAGGTACGATATTGATTTAAGATGATATGCGAGGATAATTGGTGGAAAGGATATAGTGAAGTGTTGGATACCAACCGAGGTTGAGTGCGTCTTGACGGTGACCCTATTGATATGTCGAAGCGAAGCATGGAGTTATTTCTGGCGTCTCGAACCTCTCGTTTGTCGAAGTGCACTAATTCTCAATCTCAAACCAAGTTCAAGTGGAGCAGTACAAGTGTCTACGCTCTATTGAGGTGACGTTTATACTTATCAGGTCTTTCTATCTTACCACCCATCTCCATCTTTTATCTTACCACTCTTAGATGCGAGTTGTACGAAGATCCTTCGAAGGAAAGAACAATATACCTAGAAGCGAGATCTCAAGTTAAGAAATAGTTCAGCGACCTGACCTTAGTTATAAAGTCATACATGCATGTCCAAATGATTGTATGATCTTCTATCCTATGACATGAGAATCACTCATTGTCTCGGTATGTAATGACGAGAGATCACGAGGAATGACCTAAAGGGAAAAAGCGGTGCGAAGGTTATTCGACACTTTCTGGTAATCCCAAGGTATATGCATCACCCTTCTTACTAAATGGTTGTAAATTCACTTATTTTCGGTACTTATATATTGCCTATAATTTATTCTATGGGTTAAAGTTGATATTCCGTTCTGGTGATGGCTAGCCTAATGGACTTCATGACTACCATATCTAGTGATGATGTGATCTCGCGAGGTCTGCGGCGGCAGTCACGGCTTGGAAGCATGTCGATCACGACGTAGCGACTTTGGAAGAACCGCGTAGCGTCGCGTTTGGGCGTACCGATGGCGTAAACCCATATATGGTACACAATCGGTTGCATAGTCTACATGGCCCGATGATGATAGTAATTTAACATACCCCATGGTTGTTGATAGAAGAATTGGAACTTCCTTCATAAATGGGCGTTTATTGATACATGAAGAAAAACCAAGTAATTTAGATGTGCCTAAGAATAATTTAATGGATGATTACTCCTTTGTGGAACAATTATTGGTCTGATGCCCATAATGACGTTTAATCTTAGAATACTAATTGTGGACTCATGCATGACTCTGGAGTTTCTGTAGAGTGTTACGGAGTTTAAGACGCCGGGGCGCTTCCCTTGCATGATATGTGAGGAAAAGGTTGCGCGACACCGTCCACTCTATCTGAAGAAGTGAGTATCACGAGGGTTTTAGGAGTATTTGCGCTCCGCACCCCTTCCGAGGAAAGCGGCGTGCACAGTGGGGTGGCAGCATGAACTATCTGAGAACCGCAAAGCGGGGAGTCATCTGAGAATGGGGTGGCGTTAGGATAAGAAGGAAGAGGAAAATCCGCCCAAAAATCGTGGGGGCACCTGCTTGGTGAGGAGATTAAGTAGCCAGAGCCTGGAAGGCAGTGAAAGGATGAGGAATTATCACAGTGGTGGCGAAGCGGGGAGGAGGAAGTGCTTCTGCCAATATGAAAGAAAGGGAATGCGTTTTTATAAGACTACCATATTAAGACCGACCTCTTGATTCAACCACCCTTCCTGGGCGATGCATATCTTCAAGAGCACATTAAGGAAGCGCTCTTTATGGAAGCATGTATTTGGTCAAAAAGACACAACAAATCGGGATGGACCTTGGGTAGTAATACAAAAGAAGAGGCATGGATAGAATTGAAGGGCAACCACTTCCCTCCGGCAAAATGGGTTATTAACAGGAAGGCTGACCAGCCGAGCTATTTATGATGATTTAAAGAGGCCCTTAGAACACCAAGCCCGGTTACATGCAATCATTCGCGAACCGCATTCTAAGTGATGGGGGCTGAAATTTGGTTTTAAAGTCCATGGTAGCATAAAGGTTCTTGCATGTAAAAGCGATTGGAATCCACATATATATGCACTACCTCGAAATGCTGCTTCTCAACTATATTTAGTGTTTGGATCATGGGTTCTTCATATTTGACTAGGGGGAGTTTTAGACAAAGGGACCATTGGAGGCAATAGATTTAGCCTATCTAGGGTCCATAAAGGTTGTTACCCATATTGATTTAGTGGTCCGAGTCTGTTTTTATTTGTGGCTAAAGTTTTTCGTTTTGGACCTCCTTGGGTGGATGTGTAAAAAACTATCTGAAAAACCGAGGTGAAGAGATGAAATTGAAAATAGAAGCGGAGGCATGTTGCTTGTTGGAAAAGATTTCCCTACAGGCTTTCTTGTGATCAAACCATCTTTTATGTTACCTCTTATTGAGGAAGTGGAGCTCGGCAGAGGAAGCGTACATGCCAGTCGGATGTTTTCTTGGAAAGGTTTATGAAGGTATTGAAGGGATATGAGTGCGTCCGAGAGCGATCCACGAAAGGTAGTATGGCGGAGGATGAGAAACTGCCGAAGAGTCACTTTCTATATGGCCGAATATATTTCCGCTGCGATACATCCGGATACCTAAGCATGGAGTGATGAGGGGCGAAGATTGTGGGGAGTAGTGGCGAGGAAAGCGTGGTATGCGAGAAGAGTCATTTCGCGATATGATCGTGGGTTAATCAATTTCTTCTTCCACAATTGGCACCAATGGCAAAATGGATTGCTTTCGTTAGCAAGAAACGCAAAAGAGGAAAAGAAATACAGGAAGAAAGAAGCGCGAATGGGAGGCGACTTTCGACAAAGGCGAGCCGTACGATGGATATGAACCCTTAGCGGACAAGATGGAAGAGAATGGGTACTCTGAGGCTTTGACCGATGCATATCACAGAGGTATATCATCTGACTCTGGAGATGGGCATCACGCTGGAGTCGAAATGTGAAAGGTAGTTGCAGCAAATTATGTTGATGTCGAAATCGATATTTCGCACGATGTTATATCTATTGACATTAATAGTGCTGTGATTATATATCTTTACTCCCTCGATATGGTGGCATGGGGATACTATCGTAGCTGATTCCTTGACGCCTACGAGAGAAGACTTATGGCTGCCCAGTCATGGCATCATTCGCGATGGAGTTTCGATCAAAGTGATGGCAGGTCGTAATCGTCGGGAAGCCACGTGATTGGAGTCCGGAGGATTAAAGACTATAATGAGTGAATGTTGGTGGCAGTTTTAAGACCTTCATATTACGATGTCGATTGGTTTGACCTTCAATTAGGGGGCCGGAGCTGCCGGGTAAAATTATGATAGAACAAGTGGCTTTTTATTTGTCAACTCTAGCAAGATGTACAGTAGTGAGGCGCTTGTCCTTCCAGGACAAGCGTGAACGGTACACACGCCACATATCACTTCAAAATTTGGAGCCATCGATATCAATCTCCGTCCGGCTTCTTTGACCGATTTTTCTTTCTGCGTCGACAAGACCCAACATAGTGGTTTATCATACAAGAGCGCTACGAGGGGCGTAATATTCCAGGTGTTGTGCTGGAAAGTCGATAGCGTCACGAAGAAGGAAGCCCTACAGCGGATCGAGCATTCAAACTGCGCGGGAAAGCGACATCCAGAGGTTGGACCGCAGGAAATCACCATGCGACATCTTACCGAGCAATTCCACGAAATCTGTGAATGTACTTGGGGCATTTTAATACAAATGTTGGCAATGCTGCTGTGGCGACTCCTAGTTAGCACACCTGGAGAGGCGATCATTAAATTCTATATATCCGAATATTATACTGCACATCCCCACTCGATTACGAAATCGCCCATTGGGCTATGTCTATTGGTCTTAGGTGTGCACCAATAAGAGCCATTCAATTAATTCTTTCTCCCCTCCTTGGTATACATTATATCCCGAGGAGAGGGAATTAAGAAACTAATTTGAACGTAGGCTCCAAAAGAGCCGCATGGGCTCAAACGTTCTGAAAGACTAGAACATCATGAAAAGGTCTGTGGTATCTCGCCAGTTGCCAGGTGCTTTCTCTAACCTTAAACCGGTGCCACCCTGGGGTTAACACGGTCAGTACTTGTTGTTTTATCACTAGCTTTCATTGTGAATCCAACTGCTCACAACTTCAGCCGGATAAATAATAATGTAATTATTTTGTAGGTGAACAAGTCAAATACATAGAGTGAAGCATGAGAATATGGACGTTGAAACGTGTAGAAGTTGTTTCTACGCCGGGGTCAGACACTTGCTGCCTAGGTTCAAACCAAGCCTCAGCCAGGCTCAAGCATTATCTAAGGCTCAAAACATTACTGATATCAACGCTTCTTTTGTAAAAATAAAATAAGTTCCGTGCGATAAAACAACGTGAAATCACATTATACATCGCGGCGTATTAATCACTTATCTGACGTCTGTGGTAACCGTTCAAAAACATTTCTTAGGGTTGGTGAGAACGTTAGTGAGATATGCAGTCCACACCGCGAGAACTTGGTCCCCAGGGCAGAGTCGGCGTTGGAGATCCATTGGCCGAGGGAGCCAAATGTGACTCTCCGGGAGGGAGAGTGGCAGATAAAGATCCCGGGGGGCAGCAGGGGAGGAGAGAATTGGAGGCCTGAAATGACTTAGAGGGGGATTTTAGGGGTGGGTGCTCGTCCAACACCCCACTCCGTGTCAGGTCAAAGCCCAGGGTCCCTTTGAGTCGACAAGGAGAAGACCTCCAACTTGGTCAAATACTGTGGGTTTGCAGTTCTAGAAAGGGTTTTAGCGTTTTTGGAAGTAGGGACAGTGCATTTGCACTTGGGACTTTGGTAGAAGCTGGCCAGGAATGCAGACAGAGAGCCAGCGGAGCCGAGTTTGGAACTGTACTCCTCCGTGTGGCAGAAGTAGAAATTAAGGCTTTGCGGTGGTGAGAGACGTTCATAAAATTAATTAATGCATTGTAAATAAATTCTGATTTTACCCAATTTGGATTCCTAACCCATCTCGACACCATTGTTCGAAATTTTGAGGAAGGTCTAAGGTCAAAGGGTTAGCATTAGAGCGGTCCCGGTGACCCGTTCTCCGAGAACAGCCGGTGGCACCCTTCCCCAAGTCCCAAGTTGAGGCGGGACCTTTGCGTGATCCCTCACAGAGAGTGTCCGGGACCCAAGGCCGGGATCAAGTTCACGGCTGACCCATTTCGTGGTTTCAGTGCCGCTAGCGTCAACCACCCTCACGGGCCGGTTCCCCTATCTAGACCATTGGTCCCTGGTTAAGGGGCCTCAGGAAAGGCCCAAAGATTCAGATGGGTCAGGAAGGAACTTTGTCAAGCCCATGTGAAATCTGAGGTGTCCGGCCTTAGCAAAGCCATGATGTCTTGTCGTTCAGGCTTTTAGGGAGGCTGTGAGATAGCAAATCACGACCCTGCCAAATCGTCGAGATAGGCGAAATTACCCTAAAGGAACAGAGATTACAAAGGTCGGTTTGCAAAGAAAGAAACATCGCCCTCCACATGACAGTATCCATCCCATCCTAAGGCAATTGATGCGAGTGTGATGGAAGTAGACTACCCCAGGCGCTTCTTGGAGTCCAGTTAGTCTTACGGCCCGCGGAACTTGGTCCCCGAGAACAGCGTCGGCGTTACGGGAGTCCGTGGCAGTCAAATGCTTGGTCACGGAGAGGAGATGCCCGTCAAAAGATCAGAGACCTTAGGGAGAGGATGGGGCAGCGGCTTAGGGGGATTTTAGGAATTAAAGTGCGCTCTGGCGTCATGCCCCCCACTCCCATTAAGTCTGGCAGGGTCCCGTAGAATCCCGAGCTAAGGAGAGAAGTACTCCAAAAGCGTAAACCACAGTAGGTTACCCGAGTTCCTAGAAGGAGTTTTTGCGTTTTGAGGGCGAGACTTGAGTACATTACACTTGGGATACTGGCCAGGAAGCTGCCGGTAGAATCACGGAACAAGGGAAGCCAGCAGGCCGGGAGTTTGGGGGCACTATCCCTCCCTCCCAGATGTGTAAGTAGAAAGTCGAGAGGCACTGCGTGTAAGACATTCGACAAATTAAATTAATGCATTGTCACGAAATAAGTGCGATTTTTTTGCTGGGTACGGAATCTAATCCATTTCCCCTTGACCAATTTTCTAGAATTTTCGGGAGGTCTAGGTCAAAGGGTTAGCATTAGAAGCCAGTCGGGGAGGCAGCAGTTGCCCGGGGCAACGGCGGCGCACCCTTCCTCAAGCGGGCCAGGACCTTTGCAGCTGATCCCTCCTGAGGGAGAGTCAGGACCCGAAGAGGCCCGGGATCCCAAAGAGTTCCACAGGAGAGCTGACCCTTCTGGCCAGCTCCCACAGCTAATGAACCACCCTCCCGGGCGGTTCCCTATCGGCCCAGACAGATCCTCCGGATTTGGAGACCCCTCTTGGGAGAGACCCAAGATTCGGTCGATTAGGAGAACTTGTCAGAGCCAGGGAAGCGTCGAGTGAAGCCTTATAGAAACGCGGTGTCTTGTGGATTAGACGCAGGAGGCTCCGGCGAATGGCAATCGACCTGCCAAAATGCGTCGGAATGGGCGAAATTACCCTAAAGAACAAATTTACAAGATTAGGTTTTGCAAAGAAAAGCACCTCCGCCCTTCCTGACGGTATCGCATCCACATCCCGTGAAGCCAATTGACCTAGGTGTGATGGAAGTGAGCTACTTTGGCTGGCTTCTTGGAGGAACCGGTGGTCTTCACAGCCCGCGGAACTTGATTTCGAGAACAGCGTCGCGTTGTGAGTCCATTAAGCGGGGAGATCAAGGCTAAATTCCGGAGAAGAGTGCTTAGAGTAGTCCCGAGGAGACGCAGGAGAGAAGTCAGAGGCAAAAGCGACATAGGGGGATTTTCCAGAATTAAGGTACTCTGGCGTCAACACCCCACTCCCGCGTCGAGTCGCGGTAAGCAAGATCCCTTTGGAGTCGAAACCGAGGAGAGGGGCCTCAAACGTAAACCACATTGGGACACCCCGGCGAGTTCTAGAAGAGGGTTTGCTTTGGAAGTAGAGACTTGGTCTGTTACGCCAGGACCTGGCGAGAAAAGCTACTGACTAGAATAAGAATATAAGGGAAGCCCAGCGGAGAGCAGGAGGTTTGGGCCCTATCCCTCCCGATGTGAAGTGAGAGAGTCAGGCTGCATTAACAGGAACATTCATAAATTATGATGTGCATTTATGCGAAAATAAAATTACGATTTTTTACCCGTGGATTTTCTAACCCATCTCCAACCTGACCCAATTACCCCGAAAGAGTTACACGGAGAAGGTCTAGAGTCAGGGTTAGCATTAGAATGAGGTGGAGACGGCGTTCAGGTGTGAGGGCAGCACCCTTCCCAATGATGCAAGCGAGGCCCGGGGACCTTTGGCCGATCCCCTCACAAAGAGGGAGTGGGACCCCAAGAGCGGGGATCCAAAAGTTCTGCGTGACCCTTCATCCCGGTGCATGTGAACCACCCTCCGGGCGGTTCCCCCTATCCAGAGCTGGATTGGATCTTCCTCCCGTTGAGGCCCCTCTTGGGAAGGCCAAAGATTCGGATAGGTCAGGAGAACTTGTCAAACCCATGGTAAATCCCCGAGTGGCTTAGCATAGAAACAGTGTCTTGTCGTTCGGGCAGGCTCGGAGAATGGCAAATCGACCCTGCCAAATCGTCCGGAGATGGCGAAATTACCCTAAAGAACAAGTTACCAAAGTGGGGTTTGCGAAAGACTTACTCAAGCCCTCCGAGGAAAGTATCGCATCCACATCCCTGGGCCAATTTCCCGAGTGTGATGGAGAGTGAGAGCTGCTTTGAGTGCTTCTTGGAGAGTCGGGTGGTCTCAGCCACGGAGACGGTCCCGAACCTTGTCCGGCGTTGGAAGTCATTTAGGCGAAGTCAAATCACCAATTAGGAGGAGGCTCCTTGCATCAGGTCCCAGAGCCTTAGGAAAGTCAGACAGCGGCAGGGGATTTTTAGGGTCAGGTGCTCGTCAGCACCCCTCCCGCGTCCAAGTCCACGGCATGAGTCCTTGCGAATGGAGCAAGGAGAGGGGCCTCCAAAGCGTAAGCCACGTGGAGTTGCAGCGAGGTTCTAGAAGGGTTTGCATTTTTGGGAAGTAGAACCCAGTCTGTTACCAGGACACATGCAGGAAGGCTAAATAGAGAGCTCTGAACAAGGGGAAGCGGCCGGGGACCGAGGAGTTTGGGCCTGTCCCTCCTCCCAGATGGACCCAGCAAGTGGTGAAATTAGGAAACTTTGCGATGTAAAGACATTCATAAATTACGCAATTAATACATTGTCTGAAAATAAATTACGATTTTTTTGCAATTTGGAATCCTAATCCCATTTCCGGCCTGGCCAATTTTCTAAATTTTAGAAGGAGAAAGGGTCTAGGTCAAGGGTTAGCATTAGAGCAGTCCGAGGCAGCGTTGGAACAGCAGGGCACCCTCCCAAAGTCAAGCGAGGGCCAGGGACCGCTTCGCAGCGATCCTCCTGTGAGGGAGAGTGGGACAGAAGGCGGGATCCCAAAAGAAGTTCGGCCCGACCCTTCATGGCCGCTCCCACAGAGGCTGCAGCGTAATGACCACCCTCCCGGGAGCCACGGTTCCCCTATCCGTGCGTTGGATCCTCGGGTTCGGGGAGCCCTGCCGGGGAGAGGCCAAGGTCAGAAGATAGGTCAGGGAGAACTTGTCAAATACATGGAAGCGTCACGAGAGTCGACCTTGTAAGCCATGATGTCTTGTGGTTAGAGGGTATAGGGAGGGCTCGAGGAATAACCGTCGACCATAAATCGTCCGAGAATAAATGAAAGGGAAGTACCCTAGGGAGCAGAGTTACGAAAGGTGGGTTTTACCGAAAGAAACACTCAGCAGCTACCCGCGGCCGATTATCCATCCCACATCCTATAGGCCAATTATTTCTGAAGTGTGATGAAGTGAGCTACTGAAACTTCTTGGAGGTGGGGTGAGATGTACAGCCCGCGGAACTTGGTTCCCGAGGGCAGCGTCGTGTGAGTCCGTTAATGATCGTCATGATTGGGAGGGAGGGTAAGCGCGTCCCGTCCCCGAGGCAGCAGAGGGAGAAGGGTGGAGACAGCGGCTTAGGAGTTTTTAGGAGTAGTGCTGCAGTCCTTGCACGTCAGAGTCCGCAGCAGGTCCCGAATGTCAACAGGAGAGAGGGCCTCCCAAAACATCAAAAACCAGTGGGTTCACCCGGGGGTCCTAGAAAGAGGGACTGCATTTTGAAGTAGGAACTCAGTCTCTGCTACATGGGACACAGGCAGAAACTGCAGTAGAGAATATGGAGCAGACAAAGAAGCCTTAGTGGAGTTTAGACTGTCCTCCTCCCAGATGTGTGGAAGTAGAAGTCGGTAACTGCTGAGTGTGAGACATTCATAAAATTACTTGAATTAATGCATTGTCTGAGAAATAAATTCCCGATTTTTGCAATTTGGTTCCTAGCCATCTCCAGTTTACATTAATTACGAAATTTTGGAGAGAAGGTCTAGATCGAAAGGTTGGCTAAAAAGGTCAAAGGGAATGGAGTTTATTAGGATGCGTTATTGCTTAGGACATTGCTTAACCATTTGGGCGATTATACTTAGTCTAAAAGATTGCATTGAGAATATAAAGCATCATAACTATTAGAATGAGATAAATGATTCTGAGAAAAAGCATCATAACTACTAGAGATGAAGATAAATGATTCCTGAAAACAAGAACTAAGTGGGTTTGGAGAGAGAGGGTTAAAATTTGTTTGTATTGATATGGTTGTGTTTTTGATTATCAAAGGGCATATGGATAAGCGAGAATGCCCTTGTTCAATGATTTGCTCCACAAAGCTATTTGAGTGGATAGCATAATTAACTTGTAATGAGCCGGAATTGGGGCAAAACAACTTAGGGGGAGTTTAGGGTCCCGGCCTCTGGCGTCAACACCCCACTCCATGTCAGGAATACGATTGCAAAGTCCCGACCAAATAGAACAAGGAGGAGCCTCAGCATCACGGGTTTCCCCAATGACACAATTCTAGAAAGGAGTTTTTATTTTGGGAAGCCCAATTTTGGTCTTACAACCCTGAACTTGGTCCCTAGAACGCGTCAATGCAGTCCATTAGTAGATCCAATCATGATTCAGGAGAATTGCCGTCGTCCCAGGAACTATGAGAAGGAAATTAGGAATAGCGACTTAGAGAGAGATTTTAGGGTCAGGTACTCACAGCGTCGGTTTCCCTCCACGATCAGTCACCCGAGCATAGTCCCCGCCCGTCACAGCAAGGAAGACCTCCAAAAGCAATAAACCACATGGGTTACCCGAGGTTCTAGAAGGTTTCGCGTTTTGGAAGTAGGAACAGTCTGTTACACTTAGGACTGGCCGAGGAGGCATAGTAGAATCGAACAAGGGAACGGCGAACCCAGGTTTGAGCTTTGTCCTCCTCAGTGTAGCAAGTAGAAATCGGTAGCTTTAGGTGTGAACATTCATAAATTACTTAATTAATGCATTGCTCTGAAAATAAATTACGATTTTGCAGAGCAGAATCCTAATCCATTTCGACACACAGGCCCAATTTTCTAAATTTTGGAGAAAGGTCTGGAGTCAGGGTTAGCATTGGAAAGCGTTGGGCTGGGCCAGATTGCGAACAGCAAGTGACACCCTTCGATCCAGCGAGGCAGGGACCTTAGGGGATCCCTCACACAAGAGGGAGAAATCCAGGACCAAAGGCCGGGATCAAAAGTTCAAGAAGGCGTGCTCACAGCGTGGCTCCCAGGAGGCTGCAGCTCACCCTCAGGAGCCCGGTTCCCCTATCAGAGCCGGATTCGGATCACTCGTTGGGGGCCCCTCTTGAGGAGAAAGGCCCAAAAAGATTCAGATCGGTCGAGGAGAACTTTCAATGTGTGAAGTCTGAGACAAACCTTGTAAAAGCCATGATGTCTTGTCGTTCGGGCCTTGGGAGAGACTCGTGAATGTAAATCCGACCACAATCCAAATCTCAGAATGAAATTACAGGAGCAAGTTACAAAGTGCGGTTTTGCAAAGAAAGAAACCTCAGCCCTCCCACGGCAGGTATCCAGCATCCACATCCTGGGCAATTGACCCTACAGTGTGATGGGAAGTAAAGCTACTGAGAAGCTTCTTGGAGAGTAGGTGAGATGTACAGCCCGCGGAACTTGGTCTGAGAACAGCGTCGGCGTTAGGAGTCTATTGAGACGAGAGGAGTCAAAAATGCTTGATTGGGAGGAGGGAATTCTTCAAAAATCAAGTCCCCGAGGAACCTTGAGGAGAGAAATTAGTGCTTGACAGGGGATTTTAGTCCGTGCACAAAGCGTCAACACCCCACTCCACGTCAGAATCCATTTAGTCCCGCCCGAATCCGACAGAGGGACCTCCCAAGCAATAAACCATGGGTTTGCAGATTTCCTAGAAGAGTTCCAAGTTTTTGAGGCAGCTCAGTCCCCATTACACCCCAGAGGACGTTTGTAGAGGCACACTGGCAAAGAATCTGGAAACAAAGAGAGGAAGCGTAGGAACTTTAGGCCTGCTCTCCTCAGATGTGGCAAGTAGAAATTAGAGGCCTCTGATATGAGAACACCATAAATTATAATTAATGCATTAATGCAATAAATTCGATTTTTACCCATTTGGAATCCTAATCCATTTCCGGCTACCAGACCCAATTTTCGAGAGAAGAAATTTGGAGAAAGGTCTAGAGTCAAAGGTTAGCATTACTTAGAACTGATGGGGGCAGTTGCGGAAGGGCAAGCAGCGCTCCCAAGTCAAACAGGCAGGAACCTTGCAGGGGATCCCTCCTGAGAGTCTGGGACCCCAAGGCGGGGATCAAAAAGTTCTAGAGCAGCCCTTCACAGCGCTCCCCGAGGCACTGTGTGACCACCCTCCGGGAGCGGGGTTCCCCTGTCAAGCCGTTGGATCCTGGGCCGAGCCTCACCAGAAGATAAAAAGATTCCCGAATCGATGGGAGAGCAATAAACCCTTGAAATCTAAAATTGACATGAAGCCGCATGATGTCTTGTCGTTCGGGCAGGGAGCTCAGGAATGGCAAAATCGACCACCTTAAATAAGTCAGGAATAGCGAAATTACCCTAAGAACAGAGATTACAAAGATGCAGTTTTACAAAAGAAAGAAACACTCCGCCCTCCAGACGGTATCCATCCACATCTGACCCAGTGACTCTGAGTGTGAGTGGTGAGGAAAGCTGCTGGCTGCTTCTTGGGAGGAATTAGGGTGAGTCTCAGCCACCGGAACTTGGTCCCAGGCAAATGCAGTGCAGGTCCATTGTGATCAAATGCCCCGTTAGGAGAGAGGGAGTGCGATAGTCCCGAGGCCTTAGGGGAGAGAGAATTGGGGGCAACTTACGGCTTTCCAGAGAGAGGATTTTAGGAGTCCCGTGCTCTGGCGTCAACACCCCTCCCACGTCAAATCCAGTGCCAAGGATCATGGGCTCGACAAGGAGAGGAGCCTCCAAAGCGTAAACCACAGTGGGTTGCGAGGAGTTCTAGAAAGAGTTCGTTTGTGAGGCCCAGAGACTTCAATCCCCATTGCCCTTGGGACACGAAGGCTGTGAGAATCTGAGCAAGAGGCCAGCCGGAGCAGAGTTTGGGCACACGTCACTCATAAGATGTGGCTTGAAGTAGAAATTAGAGCTTTTAGGTGGCAGACATTCATAAGTCGCCAATTAATGCATTTATGCGAAAATAGAAGTGCAGGTTGCGCGGTGGTTCCTAACCCATCTCTCAGGCTGACCCAATTTTGATTTTGGGAGAAGGTCTAGAATTGAAAGTTCCAGCGATGGAGGCAGTCGGAGGCCGGGTTGCGGGGTAGCCAGAGCACCCTTCCCCGAGATCAAGCAGGCGGACCTTGCGGGCTGATCCCTCCTGAGGGGAGAGTCCCGGGACCCCAAGAGGCGGGATCAAAAAAGTTAGGAATGACCCTTCTGGCCCGGCTCCACAGAAGTGCCGCTAACCACCCCTCCGGGACGGTTCCCTGTCAGACCATTCGGATCCTCGGGATGGGAGGCCCTCTTGGGAAGGAGCCCAGATTCGAGTCAGTCCAGGAACTTTGTCAAACCTTGAGCGTCCTTTGAGTCGGCCAGCAAGAACACATGGTGTCTTGTCGTTGAAGACGCAGGAGGCTGGGAATGGCAAATCGTCCCCGCCAAATCGTCCGAGATAAGTACCCACAAGGAGCAAGTTACCAAGGTCGGTTTGCAAAGAAAGAAACACTCCGCGCCCTCCGCAACATTGATATCCATCCACATCTGGGCCAATTGACTCACCCGGTGTGATGGAAGTGAAGCTACTTTAGCTTCTTGGAGGTGGTGGTCTTCACAGCCGCGGAACTTGGTCCCAGGAGCAGCGTCGGCGTTAGAGTCCATTGGTGATCAAATGTGAATTCGGAGGGAAGTCGCGTCCGGAGTCCCGGGCCTTGAGAGAGGGAAGTCCGAGGCGGCTTGGGGATTTTTGGGGTCGTGCCTGCGTCCAGCGCCCCCACTCCCGTCGAAGTCGCGGTAGGAATCGCCCACGAATCCCTGACAGAGGAGCCTCCAAAGCTTGTCAAACCTGGGTTGCAGAAAGATTCTAGAAGGAGTTTGCGTTTTAGAAGTGCAGAACTTGATACATTACACTGTTAGGACACAGTAGAAGAGTACTGATGAGAATACGGAACAAAGAGGCCGGATGGAGCGAGTTTGGGCCTATCCTCTCCCTCCCAGGATAGCTGGGAGAGTATTAGAGAAGTCGGGGGCGGCACTCTGCGATGTGAACATTCATAAGTGCATAATCCAATGCATTGTCACCAATAAATTCTGTACATTTGGAGATCCCTAATCCATTTCCGGGCACCGATGATTCTAAATTTTAGGAGAAGGTCCTAGAGTCAAAGGTTAGCATTAGAAGCAGTCAGGCGTTGAGAACATGGTGGTTGACACCCCCAAGTCAAGCCGAGAGACCCGGGGACCTTCCAGGGGATCCCTCACAAGAGGAAGTGGGACCCCAAGAGGCGGGATCAAAAAGTTCAGGGGCAGCCCTTCTGCTTGGTATCCCGTGCAGTATCGACACCCTCAGGCCAGTTCCCCGCCCTGGAAGCCGTTGGATCACTCTGGATTAGGGAGGCCTCTTGGAAGCCCAAAGATTCCGGATGGTCCGGGAAGGCAATGGCCAGGCGTCACTGAGATCGACCTTGTAAGAAACCGCGGTGTCTTGTCGTTGAGACGCGAGGAAGCTCGGGAATGGCTGATCGACCACGCAAACTCGTCAAGATGGTAGTTACCCTAAAGGGAGGCAAATTCAGAGGTAGTTTGCAAAGAAACGCTCAAGCCCACTCCGCGACGGTGTCATCCCACATCCTGAGCCAATTGTTCCGAGTGTGATGGAAGTGAGCTACTTTGGCTTCTTGGAGGTGAATTGAGATGCTTGTGAACTTGATCCCAGAGACAGCGTCGTGGATTACAGAATCGTTAAGCTGATCAAATCTCGCAATTCAGGAAGGGAGGTAGCGAAGTGGAGTCACAGACGCCGAGGAGAGGAAATTAGGAACCAGCGACTTCAAGAGTTACAGATGGAGTGCTCACGGCGTCCAACACCCCCTCCACGTCAAGTCACGGTATGAGGTCATGAATCGACGAGAGAGGACGCAAAACGTAAACCACGTGGGTTGCCGGGTTCACCAGAAGGGTTTCGTTTTGAGATGAGACCTGACCGTACGCAGGACTGGCCCAGGCTACTGGCCAGGAATCTGAGCAAAGAGCTAAAAGGCCAGGCCGAGGAGTTGGGCACGGTCGCTCCTCTAGATGTGTGATAGAAATCCGGGGAGGCGCTTTTCTTGATAACCAAGACATTCATAAATTCATAGTGGTGCATTGTCACGGAAATAAATTGATTTTGCAATTTGGATTCCCTAACCCATCTCAGCCCACCTGCGAGCCCAATTTAGAAATTTTGAGGAGAAGGTCTGGAGTCAAAGAGGTTAGCATTAAGAGCGGTCAGGCTGACCTTGGAATTCGCGAGAACCAGCCGTGCTTCCCCAAAGTCAAGCGAGCCGGGACAGCTGGGGGGATCCCTCACCAGGAGGAGTCAGGACTGAGAGCGGAGATCAAAAAGTTCCCAGAGGCAACCCTTCACGGCGGCTCCGGCTGCGCTAAACCACCTCGGGACGGTTTCCCCTATCAGCCGTTGGTCTCCGCCAGGGAGAAGAGCCAAATTCGAATGGAAGTCAGGAGAGCATCAAGGCGGCGGGAAGATCACGGTCGACCTTGTAAAGCCATGGAGTGTCGCGTGGTTCGGGCAGGAGGCTCGGAATAGCAAATCGACCACACTCAAATCGTCACGGAATACATGAAATGCCCTAAGGGAGCAGATTGCAGGTGGGTTTTGCAAAAGAAAGAAACACTCCGCCTTCCGGCGGTATCATCCACATCTAGAGCCAATTGACTTTCTGAGTGTGATGGTGAAACTACTGAAACTTCTTGGAGATTGAGATTAGTCTTCACCCGCGGAGCACCAGTTCCAGTGTCATCCGTGGTCACGGAGTCCATTGGCGGGAATCAAATCGCTTGATCCGGAGAGGAAGGTGTAACGTCGATCCCAGAGGCAGGAGAGGAAATTCGGAATAGCGACTTAGGAGAGTTTTCCCAGAATTAAGATGCTACAGCGTCAACACCCCAGTCCGTCAAATCCGCGGTATAAGGTCCCAGAATGCAAAACAAGGAGAGCCTCCGCGTAAGCTTGATGGAGTTGCCGGGGTTAGAAAGGTTCCTGGCGTTTACATTAGGGGCTGAGACTGAACCACATTACCCTGGAACTGGCGAAAGCTGCGTGAAATAGAACTACGGGAAGGCCAGCGAGGCGGAGGTTGAGCACATCCTCCTCGATGTGGCAAGTGAAGTGGAGGCACTGCGGAAATTAGGGCTGTATTTCTGTCCATATTCTTAGTATCACGAAAATAAGTGCGATTTTGCCATTTGGATTCTGGCTTATCCTCCGGCCACCGCGGCCAATTTTGAAATTTTGGGAGAAGGTCTGGTCAAAGGTTAGCATTAAAGGTCAAAGGGAATGGAGTTTGTGGGATCGTTGTACTTAAGGTTGACCTTAGCTCGTGGACGTTATCGCCAGTCCTAGATTTACGTTGAGGGCGTAAACCACATGTGACTTGATTCACAAGAAGGGTTTTTGTTTGGTTTTATCCCTAAAGCTCATTGACATGGATAGCATAACTAACACAGCAATGGTAGTTTGTTTCCATAGAGAAACAATTAGCCGATGAAAGATATACATAGTTTCCAAGTGAAAAATTTTTAATATTAATACATACCGCCTTGTTACCCACATTCAAGACTTCGCCTTTGATGCACACTCTTTTACAGTTATGCATTTTATTGCATTTATAGTTTTATATAAATTCATAGATTAATGCATGGCATGGGGAGTAAATTATAGTTTTTGGTAATTTGGCTACATGGTCATCTACCCGACATAAAATTTCCAAATTTTGAGATAGAAAGGTCAGAACCCAGCGTTAGGGAGTTAAAACCCCGGTCAGGCGGCAGGATTGTTGAGCAAGCATGGCCAGCACCCTTCCCCCAAGTCAAACAAAGGCGACTTTGAATGGCCACCTCGGTAGAGAGAGAGAGTCGATCCCGAGGGCCGGACCCCAAGAAAATATTCAATGACTGTCACCTTTTTAAGCCCCACAAGAGGCCGTACTATTAGAACACCCTCCGGCTTTCAGTTCCTAACCATGTCCCGGCTAGTTGAATCCTTTCGGATTTCGGGATCCGATACCTGGGGCTGTTGAATAAGCTTACAAAGGGACAAAACTTTAATAAACTTCACATTAAAAGATACCAAAAACAATAACGTCGTAGGGGACAAGAGATGCCGAAGTAAAGCGGTTAATACGACCATAACCCGTTATATGGAAAAATAGAAATTGACTGGTGGTGGCAAAATCTAGAGGTGAAATTTTGAGAATCGCGAGTCTGGCACAAATGAGGATAAAGGGTTTAGAATCTGACATGACCGGATCAAGGGAAGGTTGCCGCCACAAACCTTCTGAAGGCTGCCGCGTATTTGGTGGAAGGGCTATGCCGGCTAACGAATGATAGGAGTGCAAGTTCAAAAAGTTTGCCAAGGCTTTTAAAGTGCAGCATTATATTACCCTCGTCGCACAAATGCCAACAAATCAGAACCTTCTACAGTTAGAGCGAGGAAGAGGTTAATATGGAGTTCGAGACCTATGATAGATTAAATAGCTGGTACATCGTACCCGGGATGAATGAAAAGAGTGGTGGAGGGCTGTTGAAGGTTGGCCCCCATCAATTAAGAAAAAGCGAATGGTTAAGACCACAGACCGAAATCCCGATTCATTAGAAGGCTAAAGCATTAAACCTCAGAGGAGGACATACCAAAGAACGATATCCGCGTCCCCGCTCCTTATAATGACTGGCCTCTGTACAGAGCCATGATCGAGACTCTCAAACATAACTCTTAAGTAGCCGGAAAAGAAAGTCACCTTCAATGCCGGAACAAGCCAGAATAATATAAATTGAAGTTCGGAATCTCTTGCAATCTATTCCCAAAGGGCCGAGATCGATTCTTGAGATAAGGCATATTCTGGTGTATGGAGCCGGGCACTACATGCCCGAAGTACCCTATGGCACACAAAGTGCCCGGTAGCCATGCGTAGATCTCGATTAAGGGCGATGCAGGAGTCTACACTACGTGAGGAGGAGGCTCCAGAGTACATTCACAGTGAAGTCCATATCCTTCCGACCATTGAAGCAAACAATCTTTGAAAAAGCGATAATACTGTTATTTCCACCATAGGCCAAGTGAAGCGATCGCCTTTCATAATTTTGATGGATCTGAATTGGTGATACATAATTTTGCTTCTCCTAGAATGGCCGGTCATTGCCGACGAAACTTTGAGATCAGCCAAGAACTTGTCCCGCATAGCCGATTGGTAGAAGTCGAGGATACACTCATGGTAGTCGCGTGTAGCAAGATCGGTTAGCAGAACGATTTACTTTGGGAGCGAAATAATGGATATTGGCAAATATGATCTTATTGTTGGTATGGAATTACGGCATCGACAAAGCCAATATAAGGCTGCGGCGAGAAGTTACCTTCAATCGACTAATGGAACCCGTGACGATATGAATATGACTCCTTAAAGCCTATTATGCAGTCTATGTCCATCAAGCGGTTAGATAAAGAAGCTGTACCGAAAGGATAAACTCCTCTCGTCATCGGGCTTTACATCCGTCGGTCTTCATGAGAAACAAATCCATGGACACCTTGCCGGAAGGGATTGCTAGTCTTCAGAAGTTTACCGATCTTTCCGGGCAGATCGGCTTCCCTCGCTTTTAGAGGGTAGAATGTGTGAGATAGCTCTAGAGACGGTACCTAGCCTACAATGAGGCCCGTCTTGGCATGGAGTCCTCCGAGTTAGGCGGAAGCAAAGAAACAACCCGGGGAGTTGCTAAAACTGAGTTTCCATTAAACCCTGATGTCTAGATCTTTTGGTAGCTCTATCAGCTTTTTGTTAAGAGAAAAGGATGGCTCCTTGAGATGTGTATTGATTATAAGCTGACTCAATAAGCATACCATCAATCCGGTCTATACGCTTTACTGAAGGCAGATGATCTAATGGACCCACGATTGCAAGGAGCCGTATTTCTCGAAGATGATTCGCTCGGGATATCATGATAAGGATTAGAGAATATCCATGCATCACTTTTACTTTAAATATGAGCATTATAGGTTCAAGTTACATGCCTTTTGGATTAACTAATGCCCCGCGGTGACTTTCATCGCGGTTAATGAATGATATCTTACGCCAATACTTGGATGATTTTGGTTCAATTTGTTGCGCGGCGACATTCTCATCCTATCAAGTAAAACTCTAAGGAGCATGAGACCCATCTTCGCAGCCCTACAAAGCTCGGGCGTCATCGACTCTTTTGCCAGAGTTCTCTAAATACAAAGTTTACACCCCTAGGAATTGGATTATTTAGAGACATATCATTTTATTGAGGAGGAATTACACTTCCTGAGATCGACAAAGATAGAAGCTGATAAAGTTGGCGATTCGAAATAATGTTTAATCAGAAGTTTAGCCAGGACTAAGCGGGGATATTATCGGAAATTAGATTTAAGGGATTTTTTACCAGCTTGATTGCCTCTTCTTGATCTCTAAAGCTTACGAGAAGGTGAAGAGTTGGATGGAACATTGGAAGCAAAGGTCGAGGTAGGCTTCGAGCTCAGGATGCTGCGTCACACTTTTCCGGTCTATCCGCATTGCAGATCACGAAAGGATAAGCTGAAGTGGCAACGGATACCGGTAGATTACTTCACCGGTGGAATCCCTAATGCGAGGGAGGGTTATTGCCTATGATTCCAAGAAAAATAGATAGAGGCAGATGGGATACCTATCCATGATGAGAATTGTGCTTGAGTTGTCCGTGGCTCTGGCGTGTTGGAGACACTACAATGGTAAGAAGATTTGATTGGATCTGGATGAAATGGAGTCATAAAGGTTATTTATCCACCGGTAAATCTCAATCTCGGGAGTCGAGATGGATGGAATTCGGAATATGACCCAGTTATGTATAAGCACAGGAAGCACAATGTGAATTCGGATCGTTGTCAGCATGCATCGGCACGATAGCCAGACCATTGTAGCATGAATTTCCGCACTCACTAGTGGAGTTTGGGAAATAAATAGAAACGAACCTTAGCCCATCAGGGGATTACGTGATGTTTGGGTTAGCAGCGAATGAGGAAACATACGGATAAAGAGCGGCGAAGCTTCAGGTTTCCTATAAGAAGAAGGGCAACTTATTATATTACAAGGATGAAGTTGTATTGTACCTGAGACCGGTGCGATAGTGATTCTCATGACACACAAACGACCCTATGGTGGACATGCAGGTTTTATGAAGACCTGCTGAATCACTCCGGTTATTTCGGCCCGATGAAGAGGAAGGACGTACTAGCTACGATAAGCGTGTCGGTGTGTCAGCAAACCAAAATTTGACGATTAAAGAGTTCGAGTTGCAACCTCTGGATGTACCCAATCTTTGGTGGAAATGATAACCATGGATTTCATTGTGGGCCTTCCATGTTGCTCTCAGAGTGGATATGATGCGTTGATGGTGGTGGTGAACAAATTGTGAAAATGTGTTCTTTGCCATGTATTTTCACCCAGGCCGCGACCCTTCGACACCATACATTGTTCGCGAAAGGAGATATACGGGTTACTGCCCGGAATGCCAAAGTTATTATATCAAATGGGGGATCCCCAAATTTAAGTGCATTCACGGAAGATTTCTTGCGCCACCATCGGACCAAGCTTAACTATGAAGTCATGACATATCATCCTCGGGCGGATGGCGGACAGGCATTATAGCCGTATTATGAAAGGGATATGCTATAAAGTTCTGTGTAGATAAAGCAATCCCAGTAGGTGACTATATATTTATAAATTGGTGCCTATAACGGTATGAAGCAAAAGTCTTCGAGAATATCTCACTATGATAAGTATGATTTATCAATGTCTTACTCGACACGCCTTTCAATAACCACATTTCTAAAGTGGAGGTTCCTCAACAACCTATAGCGATGAAGCTTTTGGTTGAAGAAGTTCTGTAGTTGCTACTAGGCTGCCGCGATGATGGCGGAAAGAAGTGTGGCGGATGGACCTGAAACCCCAGGTGTTCAATTGGTATTTCGATTTGGCTTAAGATTAAAAGTGAAACAAGACCAAAACAAGATTGACAGTAGCTGCGCGAAAAGAAGTTAGCACCGGATAAGTGGGCCATTCAAAATCATTAAGGCGTGTTGGAAACGGGCATATAAACTTGGACTTACCATCCGGCTTGAAGATCCGCGAGGTCTTTCCGTAGAGCCTTGACAACACTTTCAGTCCGAGGTTTTGGATACCCCAACCCTCGAAATGGCGAAGAACGAAATTTGGAAATAATTTTTGAAGCTCTTCTTGATACGACTTATAAACAAACGAAGGACTCAAATATTGCAATACACCGTTAAAATTAGAAACACTTACGATTGAGGATACTACACAGGTGATGAAAGATAGACGCCAGGGGAAACGCTATCAGGACTTCATCGCGGGAATCTCGAGGCAGCACCATCAACGATCTTTGT
Organism: Isoetes taiwanensis; assembly: GCA_021234155.1. Classification (NCBI taxonomy): domain Eukaryota; kingdom Viridiplantae; phylum Streptophyta; class Lycopodiopsida; order Isoetales; family Isoetaceae; genus Isoetes; species Isoetes taiwanensis. The sequence continues at coordinate 14,882,160 of JAJEKV010000008.1, read as the reverse complement.
CAGCAAAAGCTCAGGCGAGTAAGCTTGAAGGCGATTAAGCTGCGAATCATCGCGATAGAGGGTAGATGCATGCGTGTCTAATATGGATTACCAATGATGAATCACCCTTGTGATTTCTCTGGGGCGTGGTGTATTGTTGATGTTGACATGACCACAGGTGCTTTGAAAGCATGTGGTTGATGGCGCATTCATCACAGGCTATAATGGGAACTCCAGCATTTCATATCGCGCAATGAATTACAAAGGCTATAGACATGATGGGTTCCCTTGTAGATGAGATTTTCTTTTAATTCAGAGGGTGGGGTCCCTTCAACCTAATCTAATTACATATTGCTCTAGCGACATATTGACGTATGCGAGGAGCCGGTGAAGCGGTTAAGTGACACATACCCAATGTATGAAAATTCTTGATGACGGGCACTTTCCCGAGATCCGTTTTGTCTACATCGTCAATTTTTCGTTATTTTATCATGTTTTTGAAATGGACTTTGGTCGCCCAAACTAACACGATGATAAGTTTGGCAAAATGCCACAGTGCCACCACTATGTTATATTTTCAACTTTAATGTATTCTTGCAATAGAAATAATGAGTTATTTTCTACTTCCGGTTTTCTTCCAGAGTAAGCGTATTAATAACTTAATCTTTGAGGACAACATTGTTTTAAGGAGATAACGGCGTTCCGTATTTATATGGTTATCATTAGCATTATTTATCGCGGTACTCATTATAAATGTAGACACATCACCCATTAAAGGTCGCCATCATGGGGTGTTGTAACCTGGGAGGTTGTTAAAGGATTAGAATTAGCTATGCTAATTTAACCATTAAAGATAATAACCACTATAATTTAGGGATTAATATCAAGGTAGGATTAATTAGGCTAATAAATGTTTGGGAAGGCCACACGGCCTAAATCGATTAGCCGGCGGGCTTCAAGTGCTTCATCAACCCGAGTCCCTAAACCTAATTGCCTCCCCAAAATGCGTCCGGAGGGCGGTGAGGCTTCACCTTTACCAGGTACGTGCTGTCAGCACTTATGCAGTAGCCGTTTGGGTAGTACCAAGACCGGAAGATGGAAGCCTGGAAAATGACAACGGATCCGGTGAGGGAATTTCAGTGGGTGGCTAGACAACTTGGGAATTCTAGGGTAGTGCCTTTGTTGGGCACTTGTAGTGTTGGCCTATTACATTCTCTCATTAACTGCTTGTAGGACTGTATGATTTGGCAAAGGGTAGAGTTCCTCTTTATTTAGAATCTTTGGTTTTGCTCTTAAAGGATGGATTGATAGTTCTTTGCATGGCTTTACTCTCACGGAAATGGGGGATAGGGGATGAGACCTCGAGCCATATTAGTAATGCTCTCTAGGTTGATCCTGTGTTTTCGGCTAGATCACGACTTTGTGCCGCGAGAAACCATAGGAGTGCGTGGATAGCTTTATGGGTGACTTAGCACCAAACAAAGGGACACAATGGTGGGCGGAATTGGGAGGTCTTGCCTGAACATAAAGGCTCCTGAGACTCTAAATTGAATGAGCTAATAATGGGTAGACTAGAAGCGATCTAAATGGGGTATGGGTCAAAGATCACCAGAGGTGTGACGCGTATGGAATCCTGTACTTCAAGTGATTGGGGCCGATAAAGTGAGATGCAGATCGCGAGAGTGCGTGAAGTGCGTGTTCTCTAATCCCACCCATGGAACCAGCCGATCACCGGGAGGGGCGGCTTCCAGAACTTGCCCCTCATCGGACGGGCTTCATGAACCACAGCCAGTAGGCTTCGAAGAAGGTATTACCAGCGAGGTCTGGCGTATCACGGAAGGCTATAGTGGCAGCCATAGCATGATTGACTCGGTACACCCAAAGTGTGCGGAAAGGCGGATGGGTGGACAACCCTGGTAGGTGTTCTGTGCCGATAGCGCGGGTTATACCCTCACAATGCCGCTGATCTCTTGGTGGTAGTCCGGTCATCCCCTCCTGATGCGATAGAGGTGCGAGCTGGGTTTGAAATGTTCAACAAAGGTTAGATGCATATTCTTTCTGGATGCGGTGCCGGATGGATGTGCCGCCGCCATTGGTGGTTATTTTATATATATTTGTCGCGTGTGCTAGCATGTATTCAGCAACCGGCGACTTGGGAGGCCATTGGGCGTGGGCGAATGACCTCGCGTGTCCTTCACTCGGGCATCTCTCTGTAGATGGCGGGCGAGGGATGAAGCAGACCACTGCTCATGTGGCGGATGAATTATACATGGGAGATCACGCGTGTATCGCGGTAGAATTAGATATATATATTACCGAGGCGTCACATTCACCCTCGATCCACATTACGCTGATCCATTTATCGGTTAATGATATTCTTTAGATGGGCTTTGATGAAGTTTTCTATTCGCTGCTGGAATTGGTTGGAGGCCATCTGTACCAATTTTGATGGGGTGGGCTTATTGGTCTATTTTACATGATTCACGGATACGGCGATTTCCTCCTTTCCACTGGTGTGAAAGAAGATCTCTCCTTCTTATCTTTAGTCTGCTCCTTTTCCCTTTAATTGATCAAAGATTACGTTGGATGGACTTAGTGGCTGAAGTGTACTCAATTTCAGACCATCTAACAAAGTACCGATTGGACTTATTGGCCTATTATCCACTTGTTGATTTCGGGCCACACGGAGGAAGTTAATATTTTATTCATTGAATTAATGCAGTCCCACTTCGTATCTCCCATACCATCTTTTAGCCTTACTAAGGAATTCCAATGCGACATTGGCTGATTGACTGCGGTTGTCGATTAGGGCCGTTGGAAGCGTTATTCCCTATCTTGGCTATTGTTGACCCCATCGTATGGAACTTATAGGATCGATAGTCAAATTGTCTTCATCGAGAAACGTCTCCTCGGATCCCATTCAATGGGTACTCTCCCCAAAATTTCATATTCCATGGAAATTTAGTAAGGAATTGCCATATCCGCCTTCAATTTCACGGTTAGGAGGCCGGAAAAGTATTTGGCACTACCTCCTTGTCCATATCTTCTTTGTCTTCTATCCTCTTGTTTCCTCCACAACAGAGGTTCGATGAGAATGTCATCGCATTTTCCTTTTCATCGCCACCTTACGAACCTCGGTGCCACGGAGGAAAGTGCCGGTCAAAGTGGACTTATACGTTCTCCTCTTGGGCGGTCGCTAAAATAATACAGTCCCCACCGGTGAAACCTCACCGAATACGATGATTCGGGGTAGGCGACCAATACAGGTAATGTAGGTTCTTCAATGGTCAAAGGTATTACTCTGAGGTAAATGGCGGGAAGTAATGCATGGTACTGGTGGACGAGGTCCTTCCCGCCCCGGCTTCATTCTTTGTTCCATGACCTTGACCAAGACCTTGATGCTTTGAAACCATTTTTGTCTAGCATTTTTCTTCTTCCCGGACTTTCAATTCATTTTGCTTCCATTTTGTCCTTCTCCTTTTCTTCTTTTAATTGTTTAGCCCTTTGCTTTCTTGCTTTTTTATAGTAGGCACTCCCCATTCTTTTTCTTTTTACTTTGGAGTCCAAGTGTTTTTCTTTTGACTATTGTTAGCCCGGTTTGTTTTACGTTTTAGGTTTAGCAGGTTCATTATATATACTTGTTGACTTTTTGACCTTCCAGCAAGAGCCCTCTCCATGTGACCTGCGATCCACATATCCCATTACGAAGAATGGGCGGACCGAACCATTGAAGCTTTAAAGCTTTTTCCCCACCATAGTCATATAGCTGAGCTCCTTAGGAATTTCCTTTTAGAGATGTCTAGCGCACCCATATCACGGGGCTCTTTTCGAGATAGCCTGCGATAATGTATTCCCCTACCCGACCAAAGATTTTAAAAATATTCCTCATGCAGTACATTGGGCCCGAGACCTTATCTTGAAACATGAAGCCCGAGATGGAATAGTTCACATGAGGAGTGGATTCGGGTCAGAATTTTGCATTCCCACTTAGTAGAAATTGAGTGGTAGTAGCCCGAATATGGTTCCTTTCTTTAGCGAGGCATTAGAATCCGCTACACTCCACTACAAAGAAAATCTGGCGAGACGCTATTCGTGCTTTCACATTTTACCATCTTGGCTAATTCCATTCTTATGTCACAAAGCGACTCCCTCGCTGGCCCGCGCTTATGCATCAGGTCACGCCCTGCGATTCACGGGTTCTTTCAACACATTGGATACAAATTCATGTTTGGAAGGGAATACCTTTGAATTCGTATTTTGATTCTTGTCTCTCCACCTTACTGCGACCAAAGCATACCGTTCTCGATTGACCCCATAGTCGGATACTTGATTGGCTTTGCGTTTGGATCGGAGAGATGGTTTGCCTTGATCTAAGTCGCTTCTTCTTGCATTCTCGCCATGGTAGGGATCAATAATTGCCACACACAAAGAATGGCTTTTCCTCTCTCACGTATTCCTTTCCCACCCATCCAGCATTTTGATCATTTCCGCTAATTGGGCTTGCATGGGATGACATCTCCGCGAAAAAAAGTTACGCCATAGGACCCATAGTCCCATTCCCCTATTTTACGTACTGGCAATATTTAGCTGCTGGCTAAATCTGTCCGCTTATCCTTTTGCCATATGGCCTATCTCATGTACCGCCAAGGTCTGTTGGACCCTCAACACGATTCCCCGATGATCTCATTTTCTCCCTTACCTAACAAGATGGCATACGCTGGCGCCATTACTAATTCTTTAAAAAGACCTAATAAAAAGGAAAAACATTTTCGTTATGCTTAGAAAAGATAGGATCCATAGCTCTAGCATTAAGTGGGACCAACCTCTGTGATCCATGATGACATCGTCAATTAATAGGTTGAAATACACGTGTACAAAACAATGGAAAAAATACACAAATGTCGATCGCCCTTGTTAGGAAGAAGAGTACGTACGAAGCATTGGCAGGCTTACTGGCATCCTCTATGAATTCAAGAATTTTATCTATCCGATGGTTATTACGTTAAAGCCAAATTAATAAGCGGCCCTTGGATGCATTAATATATGGATCAAAGGATGAGAAAATTAGAAAATTTCCTGAAAATCTTTCTTTCTTTTCGTCTTCGCCCGATCTTTAGTCAGAAGCTCGGGGGTGGGGATTCTCACCACTTGAATGCAGCAATCTTCTACGACTCTTCTTAGAGCCTAGGAAACCTGTGTACAAACCATAGCATTCTCAAAAATCTTCCACATGTGCTATGTATGTTTTCATATTTTTCTTTCTTTGTAACCTCTTCCAGCCAGCCAGATTGGTAATGCATGAGTGAGGATTGGAAGGCTTTATTGTTTAAGTCATTGGATGGCCAATCTCATTGCTTAGATCTATCGGATTATCTCTGCTTTTATCTTTTGGTCATGGATTAGTACTGGCGATCCATGTAATGCAACATTTGGGGCATTCGTTATGTTTTTGTTTTTGATAAGTGATTCGAGGTCCGGTACGGTACCGAAGAAGTTTCCTTGTGTGGGCCTAAGCTGGCTATTAAGCTGGGTTTTAGTGAAATGTCCCGTAGATTCGTATCTTAGGGTGGTACGTTATCCTTGTACACTCGCATAATTGTATTTTACGCGTCTTGAAATCAACACCATATAGTATTAAGCTTGAGATCTTATAATTATTTTGCGAATCTTACGGTATATAAATATATAGGTACGGCTTATTGCGCCACCCCACAAATGAGGAACGTTCACGTCTGTGATTGAATTAAGGAAGATAAGGGTGAATATGCCTGTCAAGCGTCATAGTTGCTGGAGTCACCCAGGTGTCGAAAGAATATGCACCTAAAACCAAAGGAGTTTAAGGGGATTTTAATTTTAAATGTGATTAGGACCAATGCGTGATTGAAAATTAATATCAATGGTAGTTGTATGTGTTGGTTGGTAATGTCAATGGATTTGTTATATGTTGGTTGTTATGTGGGGGTTTAATTTTATATGTTGGATGTTAATGGTTTTGTGTTGCAAAGACAAGAGTGCGGCTATGCGGGCCTTAGGGACGTCACCCCCTCCAGCCCCAGGTGTGACAAGAATTTTAGAATTCAAACCGGAAAAAACTAGAATTCGCCTCAACTTTTTGAATTTCATCCGCAGATAAAGTTACCATAAAGATAAATGATTGATCCATTGATGCAGTCATAAAGTTTTGCAACACCCATACACAAACGTTTTTCGAAAACAGATTTAGCAATGACCTTTGTATCCATGGATTCTTGGTGAAACCAAAGTGGAAACTTTGCGCTTGTTAGCACAAAAAGGATCACAGAAGCCGTGAATTTGTATGTTTGCCTCAAATCTAAAAGTCGGTAATTTTTGCAAGCTTCATTTTGAATGAACCGTAAAACAATGAATCAATGGCATAATCCTGTGATATTGTCAATTTTGTGGGATGTGAAAGCCACCACCAAACCCGGCCAAAAATTGCTGTTTTTAGCATAAAGATAACCAACCAAACATGGATCCATATCATATACTATCAAAAGATCTGCGAGGAGGAAACTCCAATATAATAAAATCATGCGAAGCAGAACTCACGGATCAAAGTTATGATAAGAAATGTGTGTTGCCCACGGTTGAAATTTTGCACTTCCACATGCGCCCTTCAAGTACGCATTCATGTTACTTAGGAAGTATGCACCACACACACAAAGAGGTTTTTGTTGTAAACCATTAGTTGTTGACCATTAGAAAATAAAGGCTAAAACCAATGGCTCCGGCGAGAAATCGGTGCACTTCAGATGTTAAAAGGGCTTTTGTTGTAGTGCGTGGTTATTGACCATTATGCTCTACGCACAAAAGGGCTTTTGTTGTAGCGAGGCCATTGATTGATGTGACCATTGAAAGAAAAGGCTAAAATCAATGGCTCGAAGTAGATTACACTCTAGTGTCAACATTAGTACATCCATTTGAATACATCGCGGAAATCATGGGAAAACCTTCCCGAGGAGGTGAAAAGTGATGCCAAAGAAACGCCAAAGAAACCCACATTACATTATTGCTACATATTAGGGAAATCAAATTTTATAAAATTTCTTCAACCGCGTCTATTATTATATCGCATCTTCATTAGCATCGACATCCCAATCTCACAAGTTTAAGTTCCACTCTATGGATGGAAAAATTCATCTTATATCTTATCCTATTTTCCATTATAGTTCATCAACAGTGGCCTTGGATGGAATTTCAACGAAAATGCCAACATATCACTTGGACTTTATGGTTGTGTTCTTTGCATGCAGGACATATCCAAGTTTTCAACATGGCGGCTTTCTTTGCTTCATACAAGTACATTCAACCCGGTTATATATGTATTGCTTCAGTAATAGAACAAATTTGCGGTGACAGCGATGGTTGAAGCTGACATTTTACATTTCGTATGATCGATAAATGTAAGCATCATGATGTTCCAAATTAGGGTGAGGGCTGGTCTCGTTCATTGCTCAAATTGGCAGTAGCATTTGTTTTGGGACTCATGGCTTACTCTGATTAACCTCCTACTTCCAGTGCTAGACTTGGAAAATGATATTTCTCTGTTTGGTGCAATTCATGACTTGGCATCTTCTTTACAATATGAAATTCGGATGTAGATGCTCTCTAAGCCCTTAATCACCAGGGAACAATGGATTGATGAGCTTGTATTCTTTCTTTAGCAAGGTATACAGTATAAGCCCTCTTTCCCAATAATTATCTTTCCTTTATTACAATGGTACATGTAGCAATGAAAGCAAGAAAGATATAATGTCCAATTCTCGGTATTGCTCAAACAAATGCATTTACGACATATTTGTCTTGGTATACGGTACCTATTACATTGACATTACACCAAATGGACCCTATCTAGGATATTTGCATAAAATAAGTTTTGAATAGCATGCTTAGCAGACTAGTTCTCATTTACCCCTCATCTAGAAAGGCTTTAGATCAAAGCGTTCTCCTCCTTTTGGTGGTGATTCAAGCACTTCCACATCTAGCGCCATACCTCTTTCGGTCTCGATGATTTTTCCCATGTGTTTTTCCTGAATCTCCATCTTTGGAATGGTGGCTGCAAAGTAAGTAGCTACTTTCTAGATCCGTTCATCATTGCTGGAATAACTTCTTCAAGATTATTAATCTTTGATGTTGTTCTTGAGTTTCTAAGCTTGTTTTATGCTCCGATTCTGATAGCAGGGGGTGAGTTACATGGCCATGGCTAGAGTTTGATTGTTTTATGTGAAGAATTGTTGGGCGATGCTAATGCGGATCCCGATTCAAAGAGAATCTTCATAAAGGCAATGACTAGAATATAAAATTAAAAGGGGAAGCTAATTTATCCTTTTAGTCCCTAGTCCCAAAACAAATGAATCACAGAAGAAAAAGCCCTTTAGATGAAGTAGCCCGTAAATCTCTCACGGGATGTGGTAGCTTACGGACACATGTCCGGGTGCCCTCTGCCAGTTTCAAACTCCAAAGTGTACCATGGATTTCTCTTTTTGCCATGAAGAACCCTGCATTCTAGGAAAGGGACGTCACGTTTTAAGAAACCGCGCCCGGGTTTGGAATCACGAATCTTTACTGTGGCCATATTAACTTTCTATAAGCGGAGCTCTTATTTTGACTTTGTCATCTATGCTTATACTCATTTGCTTACTTCTTTCCTTCATGGCATATCACCCTAGTCATGTTTCATTTTGTTGGTCGTTCGATGGACTCTCTTATTAAATGCATTTTGTTATCTTTTCCTATAATAGCATTGGATTTTATGGGTTGTAAACTTGATTTCATGATTCATTTTTATCGGCATTTTCTTTGTCATCGTAGAAATTGAAATTTCTTCTTGAGTTTTGAGGGTTATATTGAACAAATTCATGAACTTTCTTGTTTTATCATTTCCAACCACGATTACAGAGATTAAGCAGAGTGGTATATCCAGATTTCGAGATTCCCTTTAAAAAAACACCATGTTTTCCCAAAATAAGCCTTTTTGAAGTAAGTTGTTTGAGGAATTTCTGGGGTTTGCATTTTTATACCATTTTGGCCCCATCATTAGGCGAAAACTTTTGTACTTATGAAGCAATCCTTAAAAATAGAAATTTAGGCATGAACGAAGAAATGAAAGCATTAAAAAGCACCGAGAATAAGAAAGGAAAAAAAGTAATATGTTTTAATAAATTTTTGTACATCAATGAAAGCAGAGATTCATAGTAATAAATAATGATAATTTTAATATCTCTTTGATTAGTCAAAGATCTGCATCATAGTCCTCCTCATTCTTTTAACGCTCTCTAGTCTCGTCCTTACGTTCAATGCAACTCCTTTAACAAGGACTTAAGTTTTATTATCCTCCTTATTCTATCTGGAATGGTGGCTAAAACTACTTCTTTAAACTCTGCAAAAGGTTGCCTAAATCGTCCCTAGTGAGCTTCGAGAATGGAAAGTACATCTCTGCGGGGCGTTAGTTTAGCATAATCGGATGAACTTGGCCCCCTAACTCTTGATTTTCGTAAGTAAAGGAAGTGGATGGCCATTGATCTCATCTTCACAAAATGCCTGACCTCCTTATCAATATCCGGCTGCACACAATTCGCGGCCCTTCTTAAAGTGCACATCACGATAGTAGTACTTGTTGAGAACCCGGGAAAGCATCAAGCGCAATCTCATTTGAATGGCGAAATTTGTATCCCGGGGAGATGGATTCGATGAAGAGCTTTGTAGTTTCACAGTAGTAATTCACAATCACACCTTATTACATAGGTCACGCAATTTAATAAGGCTTGCTGGAAACTCTAGGGCGTTGAAGAAGTTTGTTTGTGGTGGCCGGTGTTAAAGTGTTCCATGGACCACCTTCCCATCAAAACTCCAATAAGCTGTCGCGGGTACTCTGCAACTGGCGAACAACATGGTCTCCACCAGTTGATGTTCGTTTTAATGCCTAAGTGAGCATTTAAAGTGATGTTAGCAAAAGCGAAAACGAAAACGAGAAAAGGAAACACTATTAGGAATACGCTAAATGAAGTAAAGGAAAATGAATTGTGATGCGGAATAAGACTTTACAGGACAAAGGTTTTCATATCTGGCCCGGAGAACCAAGTGATTTTGAAAATTTGATTCCGCAAACCCGGTACGTACTTTCGAGGAATGGAGCGTAATGCAATCTTAATCTTTGGCCGTTAGAATCTGCTTGATTTCCTTCAATAGAAAGCATTAAGCTACTACGAAATTTGAAGGGCTGGTAAAGGTAAAACATTATGCCAGCGTCTTTAAGCAAACCCGTGAGGAAGGATCGGCCAATAACCAAGTAAAGATCACGGCCAGCCATAGATTTAAAGAACCAGGGTTAAGTACAATCACCATGAATGATTGAGAATATAGAAATTGTTTTGATCAAACTATCGGAATCTCATTAGTGGGATGGTTACGGCTCAACGGTTCTTCTTTATTCGCGACCTCTCTTTACCGAGTGGCTGTTCAACCAAATTCATAAAGCCCTCGAGCGAGATCACTGGCCACTGTACTCTGAAAAACAAAACAATACTGTCGAAGATCGTTTAATGCGAGAAAAGGAATTTTGAGGAGTACTTACCAATGCCCTCAAAATTTGAGATTACATATTACGCAATCGCTCGTCCGGATCAACGGTGGGTAGAGTTCCTTGCACCTTTCCCATGTTTGACGTTTAGCTGCTCCATCAAAACTTATCATTTGTATATTATGGCGTTCTTTAGGTACGCAGGACGTTAAAGGGAAACAATGAGATTAAGCCCAATGGAGATCAGGGCAAAGTGAAAGGAAAACAAATCAAAGTCCGAAGCTGGTATGCGGATACGGTTAAGCTGAGTGATCACCCTCGAAAACTTGTCTCTAGAAAATAGTTACCTTTCACGGAATGACAACGCTTGTCTCTAGAAAAGCAATGTATTCGGAATCTGAGTTAACTACAAAGGAAACGCAATGTGTATTCGGGAATACATATGCACCTTTCTTTGAAGGGAACCAATGTAAGTATTAAGGAATACCTATCTGCCTAAAGAGGAACAAAGAAACCAGTAAATGTATTAAGATACAAGATTAACGTGTGTGATACAGATACACTATATATCAATGTTTTGAAATCTAACATTACCAAAGGAAATTGAAGTTTGTGTCGGAGAACTTACAGCATTACCAATTCCTTTGTGCCATTTCTTCTAGGCTAAACTCCTTATCCAGCAACTGCAGGCTTCCTCCAGGCTTCGATCATCGGAGAAACCACGCATTTCCCCTCAGACGATATGGTCGATTTCTTGCACGGGCAAATTAAGAGGTTTTCTTGGTACGTCTCCCCTTGCCCACGCTTACTCTGTTAGCTCCCCTCATTTCGAACGTTGTAAATATCTCGTCTGGAGTTCCCAAAATGCGATTCAAGAGAGAAGATTTCCACGTCAAATAGTTGGTTTTGCTGATACGCGGAATACATTTTATTGCTTACCTTGCCATCTCAAAATAAAGCGGAACCCGGTTGATAAGTAGCCAATGAGGAATTTGGCACCCATTGGCTCGTCATGTTCGAGATGACATTCAATGGCACCACGCCTCGCTCAAAGCTCAAAGAGCTGGCCTTCTTAAAAGGTCTTCCACAAGTACTTTTTCTTGAAAATTACATACTCCATGCATAAGCCAGGATCTTGTGAATAAAAGCTCATCTTTAGTTTGTACTAGATTGTCGGCATTGTGGGTGTTACAGCAGCGATTTTTGCTTTTCTCTTCATGCAGCCGAACCCTGATGAAACGGCCCAGCGGAGGAAGGGCGGAGAATTGCATAGGGTTTCCTTCTTTTCTTTATAAGTTAGCAGCTTCTTGCTGTGAAGCTATGATTCCCTCAAGGCGTAGTGAGTGTAGATATCGACGTTTTCTCACAATCATACTCTGGAGGGTTGATACAGCTGCTCACACAATCCTTCAGGACAAACTATTGGGGCCACATGAGCATTTGGATTGCTCCTTGTGCATTCTTGAGGGTTCTCAAATTGATAAAGGCATAAATTTTGCGGGCACGAGTGACCTTTCCTTGACTTCATTTTTAGGAGCTTCATTGATGACGGCAAATAGAAATGACACCTTGCACTGAAGCATGCTTGGGTTAATCTCTTCCATTTTCGGAAGTTTTTATCAACTTTTCCTTAATAGCAACGCGGGGTGCTTTGCAGCCCTTCTTCTTCTTAGGTTCCTCGGGGTATACGTGATTTCAATTTCTTTGCTGTGCTGGTTTCTTTCATGGTTGGCCTTGGCGCGCTTCAGGATTTCTTGGCCCTTGAAGTGTTATTTTCTCACGTCATTCGAGCCTCCATCGATGACCTCCACCGAAGAACTAGCATCCCGAGGTGATGATTGCTGACACCATCCCCATCCCCGAATGCTGGGGACTCAGCAGAGAATCCCTCAAAACTTGTCTTTGAGTACAAAACCTGTCTGAATGCCGAACCGCGGACTTCTTTTTATGGGTGTTTATATGCGATCATTAGTTGCGACAATTCAAAGATGTGATAGTACGCTTCATAGAGCGGTCTTGAGGATAGCCTCCCCGCGACCACCTTGTCCAAACCTGGAACATCTTTATTGTCCCAAGGTTCCTGGGCTTCCAGTGGCGTACCTTACATTGTTGCAAGTAACTTTTCTGGTCATTACAAAAGCGTCGATTGTCGCTTTTGTATACTATACGCACCACGATTTCGAAACTCCTTTAGCGTTGAAAGTTTGCCAAGTAATGTGAAGGGTTCGTCCATGTCGGTGATTGTGTGCTTTTTGTGGTGTGGGCAGAGCATGAAGATTTCTTTTGATGCCTCTTGCTTCCTTCTTCTGCCAACGAAGCCGTTTAAAACAAACAATGTTAGCACCGCA